>VZSC01002810.1:367877-396441 GCA_013398225.1 Steatornis caripensis
TGGCGTTTGTCTTCCCAAGCAACCATTTTGTGTGACGGAGCCCTGCTTTCCTTGAGATGGCTGCACACCTGCCTGCTGATCGAAAGTAGTGAATGAATTCCTTCTTTTGCTTTGCTTGCGTGCATGGCTTTTGCTTTACCTATTAAACTGCCTTTATCTCAGCTCGCGAGTTTTCTCACTGTTACCCTTCTGACTCTCTCCTCCATTGCGGCGAGAGTGAGTGAGCAGCTGTGTGGTTCTCAGTTGCCAGCCAGTGTTGAACCACAACAACATGCTCAAGCCTTACAACATTAGGGCATGGGCTTAGCTTAGGTGATAAGCTGCTATCAGTTAACTGAGGCAGTAGCTTAAGATGATCAGTGGAGACTGAAAAGCTTGTGTTGAGACAGCTGTCTAATTCATCAAGGGGCAAAAAATAAAAAGAAAAGAGTAGAGGACTAATAATTTTTACAATTTTTAGTAATTTTTTTCAGGTCTTCATTTTTCTGTGAACATAGTGTTTAAATAAGAGTTTCATGTCACGGAAATGATCTCATATGAACTACGGTAAGGATTAGCCATTACCGCTAGCTGATATAATAGCAAATATAGCTTTTTTTTTTTTAATACTCGACTTACAGTCTCAAGTCTTTATTTCATCACAGCACTTGCCTGTGCCTTACAACAAATTCTGGCAGAAAGGTTTTAAATTTGCCTCCAGATAATGAAGGTCTGATTATGTTGAATCTCAGATTACGACAGAATTACAAAACGGAATAAACTGTTTAGGAACTGGCATAGATGGTTAAACTTAAAATGATATTGACCGTATTTTAAGCAGTCTCATTTTAAAACTATCAAATGAGCACTATTTGTCCTTAGTTGCATGACAAGTATCATTAAAATTATCACAGAAAATACAGCGTAGGAAAATTCATATTACTATTAGGTTCATGAAGTCCCTCAATAAATCAACACATGCCATTCACCAACTGATGGTGATTGTCTTGTGAATTCCAGCAATAGCAGCAGTCACTAGTAGATTGTCACTAGCTCTTCTAACTGCAGCATTCATCCATGTCTGGAAAAAAACCCAAACATTTTTTAGGGTAATATAAACATACTAGTGCACAGCAAATGAATTGCAGTATTTCTGCTACCATCTTACACAGTAAACTTGACTTATTTCTGTTTGTACAGAGCCAGTATTGTACATAGCAATCATCTTTTCATCTTTTGCTAACTTTAACCGCATAGTTGAATGACAAACTCTTCTTCTGAGCACATAGTTTTATTAGATCAGGTAGACTGTCTTAGTAACATATTTCCAGATACAACCTTTTTCCTGTTTTTGTCTGATGATGGCTACACCATGTCTACACTGTGGGTACAAATATTTTAGGTGACACAGATTGGGAAAGGTGAGAAAGATTTACTGCCACCTTAAACACTGACTTGTATCACTGGATGTTCCGGTATCACGTGATATAGCCAAAGAGATGAACTAATTAAGGGCTATGTAATCGATGAGCATTTGAAAGACGAGATCACTTAAGAGCCCATGTTTAAATATTCTTTGAGTTTTGCTTTTACATATTATTTTTGTCATGGATGAGACTGGCAGTAGAAATTATGTTTAAAGACAGTATTTTAATATATACACAGATTAAATTGGCTAATATTGCTGCACATTTATCTACTAATATCCAGAACCAGGCTTGTTTGTATTTACTAGGTGCAAGAAAAATCATATTAAAGGATTCTGACTGTAACACTATGATCAAGTTTTAACGTGAAGTAACACGCTAATACAAATGATTAATTGAGGCGAGGAAAGTTTATGATAACTAATGGCTGAAAACCTCAGGACTTACGATGTTCCAATGACCTGTATACAGTTAAAAGCATCACTTCCTTTAACCATACCTCAGATTCACTCTACTTCTTCATAAGAAGGGTAAAAATTACAAATCCAGCACACATGATATCAACTAGTAAAACAAAAAAAAAATCAACGTGGAATAAGCTGATTTCTTGTAAGTTATTTGTATATTTACTCAAATAAATCAGATACTGAAGAAAAAAATAACAATCTTAATGACCAAGCGTGTCGGATCTGTGTGGCGGGGCTTTGGTAGCATGGAAGGGGCTACAGGGACAGGAGGCCCCTGTAAGGAGCTGCTCAAAGCTCCCTGGGCTGCAAGCCAGCCCCACGTCAAGCTGAGGACAGGCTATTCAGAGACCACAGATGTGCCTCTGCCATAATATATTTAAGAAGGGGATAAGACAAAGAAACAGTGGTTGAGACCTGCAGCAGAGGAAGGAAGGAGAAGGGAGAGAAACACCTATGCAGATACCAGTAGTCAGTGAGAAAGGAGGGGGAGGAGGCGGCCAGAGCGGAGATTCCCCTGCAGTCCGCGGGGAGAGGGCAGGCTGTGCCCCTGCAGCCCTCGGAGGATCACGGTGAGGCAGCCCATGAGGGACCACGGCGAGGCAGAGAGGGACCTGCAGCCCGTGAGGGACCACGGTGGAGCAGAGAGGGCCCTGCAGCCTGTGACGGACCCCACGCCAGGGGAGGTGCCTGCTCCAGAAGGCAGCTGTGACTCTGTGGGCAGCCGCCACCCATCAGTACATTACTGAGGGAGCCATCGGGAGCGAGGGGACTCAAGCCTGGGAAGGAGGAAGAGGTTGGGGAGAGGGTGTTTGCTTTTTAACATCTGGCTTTTTGTGTTTCCTTATCCTACTCTGCTTTGATTGATAACTGATCAAATTGAATATTTTTTTCCCCAGGTCAAGTCTGGTTTTGCCCATGACCATAATTGGTGAGTGAACCCTCCCTGTCCTTGCTCGACCCACCAGGCTTCATTACATCGCCTCCTCATCCTGGTGTGCAGGGGAAGAAGTGNTCTGGGACAGGGGAGTGAACAAGCAGCCACGTGTTCTTTGTTGCCAGCTGGGCCTAAACCACAACACCAAGATTAAAAAAATTAACAATAGATATATTATTACACTTGTTACTTCAACTGTAATCGCTAAATAATGCCAGATTACACAGACCTTTCAACATGAAAGATAATAATTCTTCAGATCTAGATGGACACACACATTTCTGTTCTCAAATTATATATCAACACATTCTTTGCAGCTTATTTGGACAAAATAAGCATAGATGCAATTGGGGAGTCGGAGAATGTAAAAAAAGACTGGGGAGAAGGATTTCAAAGGAAAAAAAAAGGCATCCTGATGAACTGCAGCAAAAACTACTTTCAGTTCCTGATTACCAGTGCAATGTATTATATACACAGCCCTTTCATCATGCAGCATTCAGTTTCTCATATTACAGATATAATTCAACTTTTCGTTTTCACAGTGAATAGTCTCTTTATTGTAACAGTATGTTGTGACCCTATACTGCAAAACAAACCAATGCAATATAAGGCATTCGTCTACACCACTTACAAGTTTTGCCCTGGATATGAAAGGGGAAATCAAAACCAACCTAGAAGTACTTTTTCTTTTTTTAAGGTACCGTATGGATTTTTTGAAATGCAAAAGATATACGCTCTTCCCACTTCGCTTCTCAAACGTGGATAGTTGCAAGCCTTGACAAAGCTGATTGGGAATGATCCTATCCTCCAAAATGCCTTTTTTTTTTTCAGCAAATATTCTGGACCAAGAACAATGATCACCTTATTTATACTTGTCAAGGATAAAAGCCACCCTTTCTCTCTACTCTGCTTTTTCAGTGCACTCCATGTGTCTACCAGAGAACAACTGTTCTGCAATTCTCCTACTTTATCTGAACCTGGCACCAGAAACACTATGTATCCATAAGGCTTCCTCAGGTCTAGATGAATCAAGTCTGCACTCTTAGGAGACCATAGTGGATGGTGAACTGTGACAAAACACCATAGATTCACACCATTACCTCTTTCAAGCCCACTCCATCACCTTCCCCATTAGAAACAGAACATGTAGAAAAGAAATGAGACTAAAAATCATACTTCACAGTCTGCATGAACCTGTCTCACCTGAAAGGCTTCTTTCCCTAATAATAAGCTTCTTTGATTTAAACTTCCTACCCGATCTATACACCTGACCTTCATACCTTTTTAAAAACAAGTCTCCAGGACTCAACTTATCTTATAAAAATCTGTGTGCTCTCTCCCATCTTGATTCACACTTTCTCTCTCAAACTCTGCGTGGTTGTAGAAAGGTAGCTTCCCACAAATCCTCTGCTTTCTTTACTGTCCAATCTGGATCAGTAATCTTCAACAAAGCAGCTTACCAAATAGCATCCACAAACTGTGGGAGGATTTTCAATTCCTGCACAGCATTATGTGTGATCTTAAAGTAGGAAGAAATGGTGACCTATCAAGTAGAAACCTTTCAGAAATTGTGTTTTCCTGTTTTCCTTCCCTGCAGTTTACGCTTGAATGGATTGGTCTTCTAGGAGCAGAACTACAGTGTAAAGTTGAGTATTTTAAAATGTTCTTGGAAGTGGCTTAATAGATATTCTGAAAAATAGCTACTGCTTTTGTGACTAGTATGTGCAGAATACTGTCCACTAAGTAATGTTGAACTGAAAGGGAAATACTCAGAAAATATTTTGCTTTGTTTCCAGCTTGTAGCATGACTTGCTTCTGAATTCTACAGAGTGTTGAGAGTAAAACTATATAATCCAGTGTTATTATTCAGAAGTATTAAAGCGTAAAACTACCATTTACTGTGAGTTAAGACAAATTAAAAATGAGATAAAATGGACCTTCGTCTAAATAAAACTTTTTTACTTTTAGTATAACTTTATCTCTTTAAAGAGGCTATACTCAGGTTGGTGATGTTTTAAGGAAAGAATTAAACAGAACACTTAGGACAGTTCGCATCTACTTCAAACAGCTAACATCAACAGAAGAAAAATGTTACTATATGCTTTTTAAATACATTGTAAAATTACTGGAATCATTCCAATGTCTGGATGAGAGCTTTAACTACATGTTCACAGGTGAAGAAATGAATTCATCAACTTCTCTTACTGGATTAGAAGTAGTCTTTTCCTCAGTTTATTTTAAAAGGAAGAACAGGAGAATACACAAAACAACGGAAAGTTTTGATAGAGAAGGGCTGGTGTTTCTCAGCACTTCATCTGGCACAGAAACTGTTCAGAATGCAAAGACAAAGTCAGTAAGAAAAAATACATTACACTAGTCACTGGGAATATACGTTGATGAATGGAGACTGAAAGCCAGGCTTATATAACGCATCTTTAACAGTGCATAACAGTTTGATTATAGAAACAGAAATATCTGTCTTCCACAGGAAATGACCTAATTTTCATAAAAAGGCAAAGGAGACAGTTTAAAGATGCAAGATTTAAAATCAAGCATCAAAAGGAGTTTAGTGTCGCTGCAATCTTAATCTATTAATATTGGAAAAATAAATTAGAAATACAGTCTACCCACTTTGTCCAGTGAAAGAGGATAAGGGAAAAAAGATGTTAAATGAGAACTACTTTGTAATGCATAGCTACAAGAAAGAATCCTACAGATATCCAACACTGGAATCTTAACAACTCGTATGTTCTTTTAAACCAGCCTTTTTTAATTCGTCCTGGACACACCAGGATTCAGTAGAAGCACATCTCCAAATAAAATAATTCTCTGCAGAACAATGTTGATAATTACTTGGTTCATCAGCAGAGACTGAGAAAACTAGCCTGAGAAATAAAATTCGAAGCACATGCTTTGTTCCCTCTTGGTCTGAAATAAGGGTGAAAATGCAATACAAAATGCACTGCTCAGCTGAAACCAGTGGCTTTGGAAAAACAAAAACATTCCTAATACACAAGCTGGTCTTGTAAGAAACCAAAAGCCTGAAAAGCAAGTCAGCCTGTGCTTTTCTATGTGTACCCTCCTTTCTCATTTCCCCCCATTCCTCTTCTCTGAACTCTCCATCCCTCTTCCCTCGACACACACCCTATTCAATCTCCTGCTCCTCTCAGCTATCATCCTTTTCTGCATTTGAATTAAACTGTTACACCAGTTTTCTATTCTGTTGAAACGCCAGGTGAATGAAATAAGAGCTGAAGGAGACATTTTTTCATTAGTTCTAGTGCCCAACACACAGAAGCCTTGGGGACTCAAGAAGAGCAAACCCAGTCACAATTGTGTTAAGGTTTAATTTACAAAACAAAACCAACAAACACCACACAGACATACACACAACCCCCCACTTAGTAAGTTTAGATTCTCTGAATTCACTATTTCAGGTTCCTATGTAAATTGTATCTTAAAGATAATTTGGAAGCTGTAACGCCTGTGATCATACTGAATATAGTTACAAGTCATAGTAAGTATTTACAGGTTTTCTGTGTAACGGGAGACGAACCAACATGTGATCAATGTCCCTAGTGCTATATTCCTAAATTAATAAAACATGAATCACCGCGTTTGCACACATCTTCAAAGTGGCAAAGGGGTAGTTCCTTCACAGTAGGACAAACTGGTTCCCATCAACAATTCCTGTCATCAGTACAGTAGCTGCAATGTATATTCATTCCCACTTTTCAACTTCTTAAGTAGCTAACAACTCCGTGTTAAATGTAGAGTGGAAGTAATCTTCCACTCCAAACAAATTCTCATTTATTTATTTCAAGAACATTGCCTCTATGGTGAAATTTCTCTACGTAAGCAGAAAGCTTCAGGAAAATCTGCTATGTTGTCTTTCTAAATTAAATAGCACAAATTACACCCTTAATCTGTCATTTTTACCTACTGGATAAAGAAAGTGAACACTTTAAAATCCTTGTGGTTTATTATACACCTAAAGGTCAGGTACAACTTTGGTATGCATAATCTTACTCATTTCTGAAAGTCTGGAAGACTTCACCACACATTTGCGATAACATATCCAGGTTCTGGCAAGTCACATCAGCGTGGACAGCAGCTGAAACCACGCTTCCATCCCAGCCGTTACAAGACATACTTTTATTTCCACTGAACAGCATGAAAAGAACGAAATCTGCACAAAATTCGTACCATGCACAACACATGCAACCAACACCAGGTGCCATGCCATACCAAGTATATTTGATAAACCAATCTCCTTACAAGAAACTCCATATAAGTCAGTTCAAATAATGATATATCCAGTGGCTAAGTTCTATATTTCAAATGTTGTAGGAACTGTTTGAAATTTATCAGGGTAATGGCTGGAATACATCTGAGGGACAGCTGCAAGGAACAGTATCAAAAGCTTCACTAAAATCCAGAAAAAAACTTCACCGACCACCTCTCCCTCCATCCACAAGGCGACTTTAACAGAGAAGGATATCAAATTAGTTAAGAGGACTTTCCCTTTGTGAATCCATGTTGACTATGCCTGATGATTCTTTATTATTCTCTAAATGCCTTTCAACAGTACCCAGTATAATCTTCACAATTTTGCCAGGAGCTGAGGTTACACTAACAGGTCTGTAGTTCCCTGGGTCTTCCTTTGCATCTTTTCTGTGAATTGGGGTAACATCGGCTAGGTAGTTTTCATGAAATTAAAACAATACCTATGCACCACACAGTTTTTAAGTATAAAAAAAATCCTTTTGAGAAAACGTTAGTACATATTACTACATATTTTATATAGTGCAAGCTACATATTCGCTATTTTATTAAAAAAAAATTGAGAGAACAAAGAAATAAATCTCTACACATTTTCTTAAGAGTGGTCCTTCCTCTTCCTTAACCTTGTTTAAAGTTTTCAGTGTTTGGTCCTCAGCAAAAGACTGTAAATTAAACAAGATGACAGATGGGCAGGCAGACAGACAGGTAGGCAGATAAATAGCTACCTGAGCCAACAAGTCAGATGAATGGCCATCTATTTGTACAAAGCACAGAAATGAAGATAGAACATTAAGCCTGCATCTGATATGCCAGTTATTTCAAATGACCTCTTAGTGGTGCAAACTGCAAAATTCAGCTTCAAACTCATGGTGGCAAAACAAGCAAAATGAATTTCAGTCTGTACCATGCTGTTTCAGTCTGAGGAAAAGAGGCTTTAAAGTAATAACAAATTTCTTTGCTACATCCAGTCATTTTAATTTACAACCATAATTCACATTAGTGATGCCATCAGTACTCAATCAGCCCAATAAAAAGTTTTTTCAACGATTTGTATTGTGTAGAAGTGCATGGGTCAGGAAGGAAGAGAACAAAAAGAAAATCTAAGAGTAAACGTCAAGGAGAAAGGGAGTCGCCAGAGGAAGAGCGCGAGTACAAGTACAAGAAAACAATCAACACCGGACAGGATTTCAAGGGTGCAAAGACAACTCCGCTTAGAGCCAATACAGGAAGAACCTACTTCCACTCATGCAAAAGTGAATAGGTGAAGTTAGTTAAGTACCACAAAATAGCAAGATTGGGAAGTGAGGTAGAAAGGGAGCCTTAAAAAGTGAGAAAGCTATAGATTGAACTGAATGACTAAGCATCGGCATCGAGAAAGAAAAAGCACATTAGTAGAAAAATAAGGTCATTAATAGAGGAGAAAGGGAGGACAGGTAAGAGATGGCTGTAGGAATCACTTCTCCAGAAAAAAAATCTTCATTCTAAACTTACTTTTTCATATTGAAGAACATGAAAACAGATATGAAAATGAGTTTAACTTGTGGAGATGGAACTTTCAGCTGTATAGCTAAAAGCAAGAGTTGATTTCTCACTCAATACTTTTGTCAAAGTTACCTTAAGAAAAACTTCACGATGACTGCTTTTGAACTTGGCAGTTTGTGAAAGTTATATTCTGAATGATTACTGGATATTCAGTTCATCAGTTACTTCACAATCACTGTTTTATTTTACAAGCTCAGCTGCTCAGTTTACTACCAAAGTATAAAGTGAAGTCCCACATCAACATTCACCCACAGGATAAACACGGGTTTTTTTTCATGGCAAAATAGGGAAGAAAAAGAGCTTTTTAACTCAGAAAAAACCAGATTTTTCAAGCGTCAAAGCATTTGCCTTGCTTTTACTTTACCTAAGCTATTAGAACTCACCCATTTTGGAAATACTTATAAAATTTCAAAGTACATTTAAACATTTCAGAATACGTAGACCTTCCTCAAACTCTAAATTTTCTAGCCTGTATCAGCAGTTTCATTACAGATACTACGTATCAGTGCTTGCTGACATGCCACCAGGCATCTTTTCCTGTTGACGATTCTGACCTTTATTAATTCAAGGCTGTGCAATCTTCACCACTGATCTGTCAAACTGACATCTTGTCACACTAAGATTTTGCAGGAAGCATTCTGAAATAGTTCACAGGGCATTACACTGAATCTACCTGATACCCAGAAAGAAAATTTAAAGCTTTTAGCTTTTTCTTTTATATCTCTGTGGTAGGATGGCCATATATGTTGCAGTAAGTAACAGAAGTAGCTCAACATTCCAAAGGATGACGACCAAACCTAATTAAGTGGACAGCTGACATATTTTCATTTGCTTTTATAAAATAGTTTTCAAAACCAGGTTTTGTTATCCTGCTCAAAATGTATCCCTAATAATAATATCCCAGTAATAATAAACAATACGTTTCTCAGCATCTTAAAAGTTGAAACAGGTACAGTTTGATGCCCTTATTTGTAAGGTCAGCATACACATGTGCTTCATAGAAAACAAAACAACAGAAAAACAGTGTAATCTAACACTGGCAAGTACATCTGCTATTAGCATCATCACTTGGAAAAGAACCAAGATTTGGGGAAACCGTTGTATAAAATGAAATACTCCATCACCCGAGCTATTTTACAAGCAACAGTAACAATAGTAATTGTGAATACACTGGGGAGCTTCAAGACTCTGAAATTTTATAGGGTTTTTGCAGTATTTCCTGCAACACAGCAGACAGTTGCCATGAAAATTCTTGTGCAGTTATAACATAGGTGTGGTACTTTCAACGAGCACCTAAAGCCAGCGTAACACAAAAGCTAATAACCAAGAAAATTTCTTCTGTGCATTACTGGCTTCAGTTTGTTACATTAATGTAACTAAGAAGTGTTTTGTCTGGAAGTCACTGAAACTTTCCGTATCAATGGTAGTGGAAGATGTTCCATTTATCCTAGCTCTTATGTCAAAGAAGAATTCACACGTTTTGCAGTACTTCTAAATTGCCTGGGGATAAACACAGCATAGAAATGAAGACATGATCCTTAGTACCTTCTGTTAAGCAACTCCCACTTGTATTCCAGAATGTCCAGTGAGTTGAATGCAACCTTTGCATTTGTAAAAGACTTCAGGTATTAAATACATACATGTATTAGTAGCTTAGTGTATGGTATCACCTTACAGACATGCCACTAAGAGACTTCTAGACAGGACGCATAACCTCAACAGAACAAAGTATCCCCCTGTCAACTATTCCTTCATTAGAGACATTGCTGACGCAGGAAAGGTCAGTTTCTTTCAAGGTTTATACTTTCTATTTCAAATTTCTCTTATTACTGTTAAGCTTTGCGTGTTGCTCAGAAAAGACAGCATTATTTCTCTTGCTCAAAAAACGTAAGTGCTCTTACATTCCTTGCCATAACCTGGGAATAAGCACCCCATAACATGTTTATCGCTATTACTGATATACCATTTCCATTACCATTATTCAGATACAAAAGGCATCATTTACTAGTTTCCGAAGACAAGAATCTTTTCTCATTAGATAAAGCAGTACTGCTTCTGCAAAAGTCCCAAAGTTTGCACATCCTAAGGACAGCAGAACCGAAAGTATCTGCAGTTACCTCCTGATTCGTAGTCTCTTTCCTAGCACAGCCTGAACATACCTTCCCCTATAACTTTCTCCTTTTATCTAAGACACTTAGATATTTTTAAATACACCCGAGTTTGGTAGAAAGGAAATTTTACGCTTTGTAGATTTTGTGGAATTTGGAAATATAAGGGTTTCAGTAATCAACACACGTGCTTGTATGTTGTGATCAACTCGTGCAAACTGTTAAATTTCATTTGCCTCAAAGAGCTGTGCTTGCACAGGTAAAGCACAGAATTGTTTCGCAGATGAAACAGAAGGAAGATAATAATAGTATTTAGTATAAATACGGATATCAATCAGTGCAAAGACAACCTTGTTTAATTTCTCTTAATATTTCTATTGCTACAAATTCAGCAACTTTCATCTCACTGGGTAATTGCAACTTTTCAAATAAGAACTAAGATATTTATTTTCCAGGTTTCTGCCATATTTTCCCTTTTAATGGCCTTTTTCCCACTACCAATTTTAGCCTCCTTGGTGTGCATTTTACTCCAGCATTAAATATGATTTAATTTAAAGAATCAGAGAGTATCTTCAAGGGAACTGGAGGTCATCTGCTCCACAGGGGAAACATCACAGAAGTTTAATACACAGAAAGAAATAAAATACACATTACTATCTACGACAGACAAAATCTCATATTTCACAATGGCAACAACGGGACCAGTTGTGCAGATTTTTTTTAAGCGTGTGGATATACATACCAAGTAATCTCTCACATAATACCCAAACTCCTTAACCAATCATGTTCTATAATTATTTTAAGACAGAAGACATCTTTAAGATAAGCACAGCATGAATTTTCCTTTATTTCACAACTAAATTTAAAAGAAATGAGACCTCCCTAAAACTATGCATAGCATAGTCACAAGGTATAATATTTTTCTCTCCGGAATAAGAAAATGAGGTTTCTAAACCTGGGCATGTAAAATTCTAGCCCCAACACAAGTGATAGAAGCCCAACCGATTCAAAAGAAGGACAGAGTTTATGCATGGACGTTTAAAAGACGTCTTTAACAAGCGATAATCCTACAAACTAATTTTCCTGTATCATAGGCAGCATTTCAGATCTCCTGCTGAAAAGTGACTTGCAGTACAGTGGGACAGAAAAAAATGTCTCCATCTCTTTAATGACTCAGCGGATTCTGGAAAAAAACCCATGACAAGAATATATCTGATTTTAGGGAACAACAGTTAGAGGAGGTATACAGCCTGTTGTGCCTCCTTATTTCTTCTTGAATTCTTGAAGTTGACCTGATTCTCCTGTAACATCTCACAAACCATTCAAAGGATTATCAGTGCTCTCCTGAATTTCAACATATAATTAATTAAAGTAGAGTCTACTGCTTTTAATTCTCCGACTCTTCCATTTTGTGGAAAGTGGCAAATATTCTTGACTGCATGGTATAGACTGATGTATGGAGAGATGCTGAGCTCTTAGATTGTTACTATACTCCTGTACAACTGAAGCACCCTTTGAAATCTCAGAACATGTATTGAACACAATCCGCCCTTACTTGCTAATCATTTCTGCTAGTTAGCCCTTCTTTCACACACGCATTAGTTCCCAAGAACAGCCTGATCGTCAGAAACAAAACACATATATACCTCTTCCTGTCTGGATGATACTACTGAACATGAGCTACACAAGAAATTGTTTAGAACAGTATTACTGATTGCATTCAAGTCTCTAACAGTGCTTCCTCTTACACTGTAAGTCTTGTACAGCATTCGATAACCTCTGAAGTAGGAAAGCATATGAACAAATTGCTACACCAGGGCAGACTGACTTTTTATCTGCTCTAACTTCACTGAAATTAAGCCAAGGAGGTACTTAGTCTGCTTGAGCTAAGCCAACTAAGAACGTGCAGCTCTTTATTGACAACTCAATTCTCTACCTAGAACATCACAGTTGTACATAGTAATTCTTCTCAGTACAGGTATATTCCCATTAACAAGAACATTCAGGGAGTTACACAGTGGCTGCAGAAACTCGCGGGTTCAACTTTCTTCACTGACCTTTTAGAACTTCTCGCCAGCATTCTACCGTCCTTAACATCATCTTGAAGAAAGCATACCTTTTATTAAATGATATATTCAGAAATAATCTTTCTTTGCCAATATACAAGAATTTCTAAAATGGCAAATTCGCCTGGGAAACTAATGCTGCTGGATGTTTATGTTTGTTAAGAGGACATCCTCTCAGTTTTTATTCCTGACAGAAATCACATCATTGCTAACATTTTCTTAGGGAGCTTCCTTGAGATAAGTTGGTTGGGGTTTTGTTTGTTTGTTTGTTTTTGTTTTTAAGATGATGCCTGTCTTGAAAGAGATTAGGGTTAGTGCAAGAAGGCTGGGAAAGCAAAGACAAGTCAGAATCACGGACAACTCAGTTTCACTTTGGCCCTAGGCCGACTTGTAGAATAAATACATTAAACTGTTTATAAGCACTTGCAGAATAAACATGAGATGAATAACCACCAACATGGGTTTGTCAAGTGCAATAAATTGTTTGCCAGATCAATCTAACTTCCTTCAATGCAATCCTGGTAACTAAGAGGAGAGTGNAGACAACTCAGTTTCACTTCGGCCCTAGGCCGACTTGTGGAATAAATACATTAAACTGTTTATAAGCACTTGGAGAATAAACATGAGATGAATAACCACCAACATAGGTTTGTCAAGTGCAATAAATTGTTTGCCAGATCAATCTAACTTCCTTCAATGCAATCCTGGTCACTAAGAGGAGAGTGTGAAATGTCAGATCTTGACTTCAGTAAANGGACAACTCAGTTTCACTTTGGCCCTAGGCCGACTTGTAGAATAAATACATTAAACTGTTTATAAGCACTTGCAGAATAAACATGAGATGAATAACCACCAACATGGGTTTGTCAAGTGCAATAAATTGTTTGCCAGATCAATCTAACTTCCTTCAATGCAATCCTGGTAACTAAGAGGAGAGTGTGAAATGTCAGATCTTGACTTCAGTAAAACTCTTGACACTATCTAGCAAGACGAACTTGCCCAAGCTGGAAACACATGGGCTATATGAAAACAATGCAAGAGCGGTGAAAACCCACTGGATAACCGTCAGGCACATTTATTCATTGCCTGATAATTATGGCTTGTCTTAAATTACAGTAAAAAGATACTGGCTAAAGACTGGTAAGATGTTTCAAATCAAAAGGACAATGAAACAATACTGAACTGTGTAGTATAGTCACGGCGAAAGAAGTTGTGAATTAACTTCCTGAACAACACGTTTACATGATATTTCACATGCACAAATTGAGCAAGTCCATTCCTTTCTCTATAAACTCATTCTATGTTTCTTCCATGTATCAGCCTCATTTGCACTCTCTCCTAGTCCAACTTGTTCACTCTGTTCCCTCAATCCTTTTTCACATCTATAGAAAAAATTGCTGAAACTCTGGAAGAAGTTAAACTGAGATGCAAGCTGAATCCCGTAAGTGGTTACAAACTGCAAGCTCCTTTTAAAGTTACTGCAAACTTGATGATAAAATGAAAATACACATAAAGCAACACTATTCCAAAATCACATTTTCCAATGAGAAGTAAAGAGTGCTTGCTACTTGAAAGGTATAATAATCAAGTAAGGGCAGCTCCAAACTGAACAACATAGTTTATCCTAAATACCAATAAATACAGTAATCTCAGGAGACAAATAAATATTCTGCGGATCTTTACCACCCAGACTGATGTAATTCTTATTTCTCTTATCAAAGTAAAACTCATTCTTGGGAGTGCCAATTTTGAAGTTTTCTTGAAGTGTGGTTCTAACACTTGATGCTAACGTGATCAGATTGATAGCATGACAAGACCGTAAATAATCTGATTTATCCCCAACAGCAGCGTTTGGACTCTACAGGAAGCAGAAAACTCTCCTCTATAAGTCTTAATAATATGGAAAGATCCACTACAAATAACAAAAAAGCCAGACAAAAATAAACTAAACATTGCTATTGGAGCCACTAGGCAAATAACCAAATCTGCTGAAAGAAAAAACCCCACACCTGTACCCTCAGCATTCCAGTACTATACTACATGATCTAGATTTAAAGTACAAAACACAATACATTGTTATTACTCACTGGAATGAGTGAGAGAAGATACATTTAAGGGTAACTCGGTCAGATGTACTAAACACCTTCACGAAAACACAGTGTATCTCTCATACATAATTTACTTTGTAGATACTTCAATACTTCAGGTTAGTGACTTAACTGATACCCAACTACAGAAAGCAAGTCTCCTTGGCCAAAGATGACACTGAAGTACTTGCATTTGTGATGTGCCCCACACAGAGTCAGGGCCGATTTCTATCAGTGAAAAAACGGCAATTGAAATCATGAGCCTCAATTCTTTTGTGCTAGGCATAAAACCACACACAGTTCTATCAACTACAGCTCATGGATCAGGAAGCAAAGTCTGAAGTTAAATACATATATTTAAACACCTTCTGTAGTTTCTAGGAAGAAATCTTTTCCTTGATAATGCATTGTTTCTGGACAAAGAATATGCCTAGAGAACTGATCAAAGAAATGATCTGTTGGACAAGAAGATGAAACTGCGTTATCTTCTCTTCTGATATATTATTTAAAAGTATCACTGTACTGCACATTCATGATTCTACTACAGAATCTAACTAATCAACCAGAGATTGTTGTTGGGCTTTTTCCTCCCCTTTTAAAACTGAAAGGGGTGTTGGAGGGTCTTTACTACCTGCCTTTTTTGTTAAACGTGGCTAGCTTTGAACCAAGTATCTCTGAAATCAGGCAGATGGTGTATACTTTGAAGTACCAGCTTATTCAAAGCAGAAGCAAAAAAAAAGAAAAAAAAAGAGAAACAGCTCTATTGCAGTTACTTTATTATGCAATGACCTTTTAATCTCATAGGGATGACCACAGATAATCAGAAGATGAAATCATGATTCCTCTTGCCAAAGCTTTGCAAAAAACAAAAAGAGAACTACAAGGAGTTAGTTCAAGCTTCTCAATATGATGTATGGAAGAAAAGCTTAGTTGTAATGATCCCCTGTCTCCCAGCGACAGAGAATATGAATGCAATAATGATTTTTAAATCTTCAGGAACTAGGCAAGTTCCTGCTTTTCATTCTGAAGAAAGATGGAATGATGGAAGCTATCTAAAGGATTAACCTAAAGAGACCAGACTCTGTGTTCTGTCAGGAAGACCGTGGAACAGCGATATGTACTTGTCTGGTTAGTACAGCCAGATCCAAAAGAAATTACCCCAATTCCACTATTTCATCATTATAAATAAAGAAATAATCAATTACCACATTAAATGTAGGGCTGGGTGCATGCCGGTTACTTCTACAGATAGATCATGTAAGAGCAAGGAATACAGCAGAAAGAAAATTCTCCTCTTTAATGGGGAAGAGTACAATTATCTGAAGACTGTGAAACTATCTGAATTCTCAGTAACATGTTCAGTCAGGGTCTAGATGTTCCCCAGATTTTCATTACCTAAAGCATTTGAATCAAAGTTTGTTCATAGCACCGGCAGCACCCCACCCCCACCGCCCCAAGGTGATACTTCAGTTTATATTTGAGCTTTTTGCTTTTCAATCAGTAACTTGCTCGTTCCAGAAACGAGGCTACTTAAGGAACCCATAAACCTGCATTGGTGGGAACGGACAAATTGTCCAGCTAGTGCTATTGAGTCTGTTTCTTCCAGGGTATTTAAAGTAATAGTATTTCATGTCTGCCACCACTAGACACTAGCACTAAGTCTAGGAAACGTACTGTTATGGAGATGTGTTCCTGTTTCAAGTCACTAGGAGAACAGCTCAACATACCTCATTCATCACCTGCTGCACTCTGGAAATCTGAAGCTTAAAGATAAGTAAGAAGTCTCAGCACAGACTGCTACACCTTTACAACTATAGCAATCCTTTTGACCCTACTAAATCACTTGTTATATCATCCCTCTTCAATTAGGTGAGAGGAAACTACCTTCTATGGCTTCGAACACCCACAGTGATGCTGTCCCTTGCAGAAGCAGCTTCTTCCTGTGAAGGTCAGAGAGTTTCCAAAACAGGGAAAACAGAGCATTGGGAAAAAAAAGAGTGCTGAAAAATCACACAAACTTGACTTACATTGTTTCGTAACCAAGTGGTCTGTCACAACGGGGTCAAACTGAGTGGGGAAAAATAAGAAAATGTGTTTTTGCAACTGGTGTTTTTTGAACTTTTGAAAGTGATGTTTGAGAGGAAAAGCTAGGTAAAGAATTAGATGCTATCTGAAAGAGCCTTTTAAGGAAGGCAGGTTCTATTGTCGCTAGAGAAAAGCTGTTGCCCAATGTGAGTTTACTACATAAGGACCATTTCACAAAGGGAAATGGTGAGATCTTCATTCTGGAAAAAGTCTTCAAAACGTGGAGGTTACATCTATTTTGGAAGTTTGAGGATATGGCCTTCACTGAGGGCCTCCGGGTTACCTTCCCCTGCAGCCTTTAACTCCAGTTTACAATTGCAAAAGAAATCAAACTTACATTTGTTGTCATTATGAAAAGCTGCTCAGTACATGGGCAAACTCAGTTTTCTCTCTAGAAAGCCTCAAACTCCATGCCAGGAAAAAGCTACTTCTAAATTTATTTCACACAATATTTGGGGATCTTCCTGTGAAAAAGACAGCAAAGTTCATTACCTTTGTATCAACAGATCTGAATAATAGTTTTTGTCAAAGGGAAAAACAGAAACTACAATAGCTACACCTCTGGACTAACTGCTTAAATCTGCAGAATGCTGGACTAATATTCCAGTCCAAAAAAGTAAGAGTGCCACTACCATGGTGTGGAATACTTCTACTGTAGAAGACATAAAGGTAAAAGGAAAAAAAAACCTCCTTCTGCTTCAAATAGGCAGCTCCTGCAGCTGACTAGCATGAAGTGCCAGGAATTACAAAATCAGGAGGGTACACACACGCAAGCAAAACAAATAGATGGATTGTACCACGTAATGATAGAAACTTGTATTGCCTCTGAAAGGATGCTATTTCACACATTGTGGCATCAGTCCAAAGTTCTGAAATATTTTTCTACAATTCTAGACTAACTGCCACATTCTGGAAAAGATGTGTTGCACTGCCCCAAAACAAGCCTCAGATCATACACCATTTACAAGTTTCTCTGAAGGGAAAACCTGTCTCAGTGTTTTGAGGAAACTTGAAGGAGCAGGTTTGTTACCTCCTGAACACAGTTTGCTGCAGATGGTAACGCTACAGATTTCTTGGAATTACTGGAATGTGCAGAAAGATTCCAAAGAATGCAGTATTTTTCTAACACTGATTCCACAGAAGTCAAAGATAAGTTTGGTTTTAAATGAGAGCCAAATATGGTCTGAAGAAAGAAAAATAAAAAACAAAGACTGGGGAATATTCCCCTTACGAGTTTTACCAAGTTATTCTACCCAAGTCAAATTAGTCCTGCCCGATACATTTTCAAGATCTTTTTCTAGTCCTCTTAAAGAATTTCATTAATGGTGCTTTCATTGCTTTCCTTGAGAAAAATCTCATGTGCAAAAACCACACTTTCATTGTTATTATCTTCCTTGTGCAATGAAGACTAAGTTTAGAGATGTGCAATAAAGATGGTAATGAAGATGTGAAATAATATCTTCTCATAATTTTCTCTTCATGCACTCAGTGTAACTGAGGTACACTTTGTAATCTTCAAAATTTGCAGTTTCTACCTCAGTTAACCTTTTCTTTTAAGGGAAAAAATAAAAAAGGATAAAAATCAGTCTGGCAAGCATCCCAATAACAGAGAATGACCTGGGTACCAGAGAAGCAATTCAGTTCTCGGATAGTTTTTAGGATAATCAAGAACCCATGAGAAACTAGTAAATTTCTTTCGTTCATGGTCAGTTTGGCACAGCACTTCCTCTTTTCCCTCCCACCTCCCAAACTCTACGCCATCTCAACTTTTTGTTCAACAGGGAAGTGTAAGCATCGTTACGTAGCAGCTCAACTGGCTCACTGAAACAGGCAAAGATCGTAATTCCTGCAAACGAGCTCACTTATATACTCTGTCCTCGGAGTATAGCTTCTGTAAGTAAACTGAGCTCAGATTACCATGCAGCCACTCAAGTTTATTGTGTTGACAGCACAGACAGACACATTGCAAAAGTTACTTGAGCTCATGCTCTAAGACAGATTCTCTGAACTGATACTGAGCTGATGAAATGTCACCGAAGAGAAACAGGTGTTTGCTGAATGGAGGAGAGGGCTGAAAAACGCCAGTCCAAGCAGAAAATGTGCGCAGTGCGTACCAGACTGCTTTTCAGTAAGACAAAAAAGTGGTGTTCGCCCAAGGATCAGTCACCTCACACACTGCAATAAAAGGAAAGACACACGAGGAAAAATCTCTTTTGGTGACAGCAGGATCCCGTGAGCTGAAAGTAGTGCCTGCTGGCAAAAAAATGTTAGCTTGGGATCCCAGCAGGAAACACTCGAGAGCTTGCAGTGGCTAAAAGCTTCTGGTTTTGTAAACAAAAAGATATTTTGCCAGCCAGATGGGGTTTTGCAAGTGCTTGCAGCTCTAATATAAAGAAATACTCTAAGAAGAGTAAACAGTGGGTAGATGTAAATATCAGAAAAGCTCATCTTTGTCACTTAAATAATTAAGCCATATCTTATTGACTAATGAAGTTATTTAAAGACACCAGAGTAACATTCCTGCCAGCATAAGCAACTGTTTTTGCCTGAAGTGACATGTTCACAGCAGCAGATTTTATTATTTCTTCATAAAGTTTGTTCTGTCATTTCTGCAAGGGAGTTATTTTTAGCTGACAGATAACATGGCAAAAAAATACATACATGTAAAACTTCAAATTAAATGAACAGTGACTCATCAATCTGAGACTACTCTTATAACACGAAGAGTAGTCAATAAAATATGCATTGGCCAATGGTGCCTTTCCACAGAAATAAAAATACTCATTTTAGTTTTCAAGTTATATGCAAAACTGGCAAAATAGTACAGTGTACGCCTCGAATGGCTTAAATGGGTTAGATTGGAATTGTCTGGTAGGGAGGAAAACTATTTCCTAAAAAGTGTCATAGGGATACATTTGCATATTGTCCCAAAAATAAGATTCCTATTATTGATGCTTGGAAAAAACACTGCACTTAGCAGAATAATCAGATAAGAAACCTACTTTTATCTGTGCACTTGAAGTAGGAAATTGGCCACTGTGTCTCCTAGTATTGGTACATACTCTGCAGACAGACAACAGGAGAGGGGAAAATGCTAGACTAATTTTCTTGTCCATCTAACTTATTTCTTTACTCTAGCATTTCACATCTTATCAAGACTCTCTAGTTATTTTATTCCCTTCCTGAAAAAAGTAGAATGAATGATCCTCTGTCCAAGCTTTCAATAGGAAGCAACACTACAAAACAAGAAGAAATAATTAATTAGAGAAAGGATGACATTCAACTTTCTACTTGACAGTTGTCTTTTATCATGTGTTAAGCCATTTATCTTTGTATTTTCTGTAAGTTATAAGATTTTACAAAACCTACAGGAACACAGAAGACCACCTTTCTCAAAATTAGTTTCTTACCACAGAAGACATTGCAGCGCTTTCATACAGTCTGGCAAAAGATTTTTAATTAGTTCAACCTCAATTCAATAACCAGGAGTTGCTGGAGGTCTGCGTGGTAATGGATCGAGATCTCTCCAATTCCACAGTATGATTCCTGCTTACAGAACCAAAGCAGACAACTGAAGAAACTCAGGACATCCTTGATACCATTCTCATACTCTTAATTTAAAGAAAAAAAAGTGGATAGACTTCATATTGATAAACCTTTTTTCTATAAGCTCTGCATGCTGATAGTATTTATGAGAGAGTACTGGTGGAATTTACTATACTACTGTTCACAGCTTCTTCAGGATTGACTCAATCAATTTGACTACTACTGGAAAAGGAAGATTTTACAGTTTTATTTTCTCTAGTACAAGTTATCCTTTCCTAGTGCACTAGAAAAATTTGGAAGAAGCATGATTTGAGAGAAACTGCAGGTATTTACAAGCTCCTTAAAGGTTTTAGGGGAAGACTGAAGTAAGAGACAAACTCCTCTGGAACGCCCGGAGTCCAAGGTGGGTTTTACTCTCTGCACAAACACACCTGATGCAGTGTTCATTAACCTGTTAAGTGTAATGAACTGCAAAAATAAAACCAACAACAGGTTTTATTTTGGATTTATAGAGAAACAAAAAGTTGGGAAAGCACTCATATTTTACTTCACATATTAAAATCAGTTATAGAATACTGGGAATTTTAGATTACCACCTTGTAATAGGCTTCGATGTCCCTGCTGGCAGAGCCAAAAACCAGATTACAGAGAGCACGAAGACCTACAATGCTATAACTGGGGTAAATGAAAGACTGCTCCCTAATTATACAGACTACCTTGTTCCTATTACAGTCTTCTATCTAAACAGGCTGATACCCACATTCCTTCTAAAGATCTGAAGCATTCATAGTTAACATTACAAAAACGTGACACAGACTTTTCTGATGCAGGTGTAAGTGACATCTCCCACATTACAGAATTAATATCAGGAATTTTCAATCGAATGAGAGTTGGTTTGGATTTGCATGGAGATTTCCAAAGTTTGGTTTGACACCTCCCAGCCCTCAGGTTGGAAAATGCACGACATTTACATGCTTATTTTTAGTTCCTTATGTTATAAAATAAGATTTGTTTTTCCAGCTAGCCTAAGAAATTCTAAGCTGTTTCTCCCTTCTGTCACAAAAGGCCAAAGCTGAAGCTCTAAAGCAGCCATCAAATACACAAACACATTTAACACGCACCCGGAAATACAGCTTTTAAGTCTTATCTTGCTTCAGATTTCTGCCATATAGGAATATTTTACTACTACTTAGAGTGGGTTGGGTTTTTTTTGTTTTAGAGCTACACAGAATTAATTCTTGCAGTTTGTATGTTGGCACAAGTATCAGTTTTTTCTTTAATCAAAACGGTTAGGTTATTAGACACAGGTCAAGCACCCCCTTCTCTATTTCTTTAATAAAAAAATACTTTAATAAAAAAACAACACTCATCTAGTAAGAGTCACCCATCAGTATAGCTGAGACTTAATTTAGAAGCATACCAATTCATAGAAATGAAGTGACTGAAAAAAAGTTATATTCCACAAAATCTCTTGGCTATAATGTATGCACAAAAAGACACAATATGTTATCATAGCAATAAGGCATGTTTTAAAGGTCTTCTTTCCCATCTGTAAGGAAAAAAAAAAAGTGCTGTAGCTTAAAAAGATTCAAATAACACTATAAACTTCTGCAATGGAAATATTTTCCTCCGTAAATATTAAATATCTTTATTATTAAGATTAATGATTTAGAAATGTTTTGGGTAGGGTGTTTTGTTCTGTAAGGTTTTTTGTGGGTTTTTTTTTTTTTTGTTTGGGTGGGAGGGGTATTTTGGGGAACTGGGGTTTTTTCCCCCTGGTTTGGGTTTTCTTTTTTTGTGGGTTTTTTTGTGGGTTTTTTTGTTTTGTTTTGTTTTTAACAAAAGGGCTCCCTCCACCCCTGTATAAATTAATGGATCCAGCACTCAGCATTTTCTAATAACCAACGTGCTCCAGCCCCCAAAATCAGGTGGTTCCCAGGACCTCTGTCAGACTTGCTCTACTATGTCCATGTCTTTCTTCTACCGAGGAACTCCAAACCGGACACAGTACTCCAGATGTGGTCATAGGTCTATTGCCCTGCCCCCCTGCTGTCTACACTCGCGCTAATACAGCCCAGAATAGAACTGGCCTTCTTTACCACAGACTGTTTCCTCACGTTCAACTCGTCCAACAGGACATACCCGCATGTCCTCTTCTGCAAAGCTGCTTTCCGGCCCATTGGAGCCCAGCCTCAGCTGTTGAATGGGGCTATTCCATCACACATACAGGATTCAG
This sequence comes from Steatornis caripensis, assembly GCA_013398225.1. Classification (NCBI taxonomy): domain Eukaryota; kingdom Metazoa; phylum Chordata; class Aves; order Caprimulgiformes; family Steatornithidae; genus Steatornis; species Steatornis caripensis. The sequence goes on from VZSC01002810.1 coordinate 390,639, forward strand.
CATTTGCTGTTGCTGAATTTCATGAGGTTTCTGTCACAACATGTCTCTAGCTTGTTAAAAATAGCGGCATTGCTCTGCAGCGTAACTGTTACCCTGGACTTGGTATCACTCGCAGTCTTGCAGAGAGCATCCCATTCATTCCCATCATCCAAGTTGTTAACAAAGATTTTTAGCAGCATTGTCCCTCCTGCTGCAAGATGCTGCTGCTAGTAACCAGCTGCCAACATTGCAACCAGAAGTCCGGCCAATTTTCCACATACCTTGCAGTCACCAATACAAAGCATACCTAACTACGTTGGCTGTAAGGATACACCTTGTTAAAAGACGTCTTGGCGAAGTCAAAATAAACATCACAAGGGCAAATCATCTCATAACAGAAAGCTACCAGGTTGATCAGGCATAATTTGCCCTCACTAGGCTGGCTTCTTGTCCCTCCCATGGGGTGCCTGTACCTCCCCAGATTCTCCTCCTGGTCCTTCTGAAAAGGGACATGATTTCTTTTATTCCCAGTTATTAGGAACTTAGCCCAATTACCACAAACTTTCTGCTGTTGAGAAATTCAATAATCATGTACGTAAAATAACCTAAAAGTGACATTTTACCTTGAAGAAAATAAACTATTTGCACAGCTTGACACGCTACAATCTCAGAAATCAGTTAGCACTCAGAAAGCATATATTCTTAGTTTTCTCCAGTTTTTCCTTAACTTGCTTTGTACTCGCCAATTGTCAGTGATGCTTTTCTCCATGCTCCCTTCTCCTGTAAATTTTCTAGAAAGCTGGTAAGCAGACAGAAATGCTATTTCAAGTATTTCTCTGACAGTGAGTAGTATTTCTTTGTACATACGCTTATTACAGACTCTCCCATCAAACATCACTTTTATCAACTTTAGCAATTGTTTGCATGCCAGGTGACTGAAGATATGAATCAATACCCTGGTGTCACACCTTTCTGAGGAACAGGAAGACAAGTAGTCTACCAGATAACCATTTATGGCTTTTATGAATCAAACCATGCATGGCTTTATGAATCAAAGCTGACATCTGAAATTGCACCTCGAATTACAGAGAGAGACAATGCAGTTGTCAGACAAATGATTTAATACATTATCTGTAGCTCTCGCCATTCAATAGGCAGGCAACTAGCTCAAGTATGCAGATACACATACTAAATGGTAACTTCTAAACATTCTCTTAAGTAGATGTTTAATCTAGAGCACATTACTGCAGTATAATCAAAAGAAGTCCAAAACCCACGTTGCCTTAACAGGTTAAGCAAATGTGGCTTGGTTATATTACTCTAAATCTCAACTGGCTAACCTAAACATGAAAAACATTTAATTTAATTTAACAACTATATGAAAAACTAGGTGAATTCAGTTAAAGTTATATTCAGTTGATTCCAGATGCAGGAGTACATCTTAAGAAAGCTTTTCAGTCCCTCTGCGCTAACTTGATTAAGCTAACACAGTAGCAACACACGCACATTTTGTTGCTGTAATGTATCCTCTGTGAACTACTGGAGAGAGTTCATTGTGAGATCTCAATGGAAGAGAAAACAAGGAGGAGGATAAAAATGTCTGCATACAAACAATATTTAAAAGCTCCCATTCAATACCCACTGCCTCTCAGTGCTCTAGAGATACTTAAGCAAAATATCACCAAGCAAACTAAATAGCACTATGGGTTAGTTGTATTAATATAGCAAGATAACAGATGACTGAAGTATCCAGAAGGGTTGCATTGCCTTCCTACTCCCACATGTATAATCCACGAAGCGTGATCAATTGAGACTTGGAAATAAGAAAATCTTTCACCTCCTTCAGTGAAAACCAGCTTTTTGAAAGATGAAGAACATCATCTCCCTCATTTCTTATTAATGACACGTTTGTAATATGAATTTAGGAAGTTGTGTTATCTGTGACCTCCCACAGGTCATTTGTAACTACGTCTCCTATGAGTTATGAGCTCTCACCATCCATGGACTAACTTTAATCTGGTGACAGTAATAAGACAAATATGTATTAGCTTCATGCCTCTGAAATTGTAATGCCCCAGGTGAATCCTTGACATTTACTATTTGCAATTTCCCCTCATGTAAAACACAGTGTAAAAAAACAAGTGAAATGCGTGAATGTGTTGGCAAGTTATTTCAACTTCATATTGACTCAAAGTTAAAACNAAACCAGCTTTTTGAAAGATGAAGAACGTCATCTCCCTCATTTCTTATTAATGACACGTTTGTAATATGAATTTAGGAAGTTGTGTTATCTGTGACCTCCCACAGGTCATTTGTAACTACGTCTCCTATGAGTTATGAGCTCTCACCATCCATGGACTAACTTTAATCTGGTGACAGTAATGAGACAAATATGTATTAGCTTCATGCCTCTGAAATTGTAATGCCCCAGGTGAATCCTTGACATTTACTATTTGCAATTTCCCCTCATGTAAAACACAGTGTAAAAAAACAAGTGAAATGCGTGAATGTGTTGGCAAGTTATTTCAACTTCATATTGACTCAAAGTTAAAACGCAGTCTTTTCCAATTCATTCAACAAATAAAATTACCACATTTAAAATGGGATGCCATACACAGTGAGATCATGTTCTATGACTTTGACACCAGTCTTTCATCACTTATTCATAGATTTGCTACAAACTCTTGAAAAACTTTTTCAGTTGACATTTATTTTGACCATCATCAGTCCACAAGCTACTGATTCAAGTGAGNCCATATACAGTGAGATCATGTTCTATGACTTTGACACCAGTCTTTCATCACTTATTCATAGATTTGCTACAAACTCTTGAAAAACTTTTTCAGTTGACATTTATTTTGACCATCATCAGTCCACAAGCTACTGATTCAAGTGAGACATACTCTGTTCTTTAATTCGAGTACTTCAGCATAAGGATTATTTGGCTCAGCACAGGGACACTTGCACAGGGTCTCTCCTGACATACAAACCTCTGTAGGATTATTTTCCAATACCTGTCCCCATTTCCCCAAGGAAGCAGATGAAAGCACTATAGTTCAATCTCATGATGGCAGCAAACAGCCCAGTGCTAGGAGAGGTCAAAACTATCTGAGGCACAAGGTCCCTCACCATTGTTGTAGGGCACAAAGGGTCTGGACCATCTCATCTATAAGCCGCCAGGGTTAGGTTGCTACATGAACAACAGTATCTGTCCCTACATATTTGTAAAACACTCAAGATTGCTTTGATTGCAACGTAACACCAATGTAAATAACCAGAACACAACCCTCTGTTTGCACAATGCCACTTATGCTGGTGACAAAGTCTACATTTGAAAAAACAAAAAGTATTTTTATGAGGCATTAACCAAGACTTCTGTAGTGCTGGGAAATTAATCATGCATTCTCTCTATTAACATTTTCAAAGACACAGCAAACTTCTAGAAAATCAAATCTGAGAGTCAAAGGATGGATTCATCATAGTTTGATCACTGCAGAATCACTTGCTTGTAAAAATCAGTCTTTTTTTTAATACCCTACATCTGAAAAATACTCTTTTCTGGTTTGATGAAGGAAAGTCCCTACGCATTTTTTTCAAAGTGGTAAATAACTCCTACCTGACTTTCATTGATAATAAAATGTATCTATCTAAAGCTACTACAAGTATGACTGAAATTGGGTCTATGAAACTCAAACCAGAAAAATATTTTTTTTTGTCCTAACTAGATATTTAGAAACCTTTCACCACAGTAAGCTTATGAAGTACGAATTCTAAGACAGATTCTCATGTAAGACCCAAAGTCTCAGGCTGGAGGGAGAGTGGGAGAAGGGAGAAGAGAACTTAGTCCCATTCTGGACTTGGAACTATGGAATACACTCCAGTCATAAGGCTAAAGTAAGATTATGTTTTTGCACACTTCCAAGAAAAAATTACTTTAACAATTAACATTAAATATATAAAAAACAGTTAACATTTCAGTGTAAAATCTGTCTTGCAAAAATTAGCCAAGTATTAATTCCTTTAAAGTACCTGGAAAATACAAACTAACAGTCAGTTACTTCTCTCCCCCAGGGCTTAATTTGCTTTAGCGTTATTGGAGACACTAAAACAAAAAAAAAGAAGTCTTGCTTTTAACTGAAGGAAATTTAGCAAATCATCATTCATATCAATAGATTATGCATTTATAGTATGTCATCATGAGAAACCTGTTAAAAATGTAATTGTTTTGAAAATGCAAAGTTTAAGAATAACTAAGATATCTACGGAGATAAAGTCTTTGATACACCTACAAAGGTATCGACTCATGAATCTCTAAGTAACAGGCAGTGTACCTAGCAAGAAGGAGAAGACAAATATCATCAACCCAACTACAGTGCAGGGACATGAAACAGTAGGTTGTCCCCACAGCCAAAGCAGAAAGGGAGGTTTCCCCATGATGTGACTTAAAACAGGAGGCTGTCTATTTTAGCTGTTCTCAACTGCTCAAGAGCGTACATAACCTCCAACAACCACAGAAGGTACCTATATAGCCGCTAGTCTGAGATTTGAAAGTCAGCCTTGAAGACATTCTGAGATTATATATCCTGGTTTTCTGTTGGACCTTACTAAGCTGGACAATTTACTAGTTGTATTCAACTTCCAGGACAATTCACTCCACCGCATTTAAAGAAATTTTTCAGATACAGGATTGTGACCTGGCTGTAGGTGCTCCGGATTTTAGGTTATTGATATAAATCAAGGTAAATGCTGCATTAACTGAACCTTCCCCAACCATATTGCATTTTTGTTACATGGGAACAACTCACTGCAGCTCAGAACATGCTATCTCACAATTCCCTAATGAGGAGCAGAGTATCTATTTACAGGGATTCCAAAATAAATCTTCACAGTTTATTAGGTAAATAACCCTTATTTTGAAAACCCTTATATTATGCTACACAGTTTAAAAAACAGAACTGATATTTCGTCTGATGGACTGTAGTGGATCCTCAGGAAATAACAAGTATCTTGTAAAGTCTCTTTATATATATTTATGTGATGACTAGTGAATTGACATTAAAAATCAAAATGGATACACATAAAATGTCTTCTATCTACAATTACATAGACCATTTAGTGTCCAATTCTAGACCACCTGTCACTAATTATGGACTGTTTCTCAGCTCACACTAAATACGGCATTGTTGATGTCTCCAACCACTTCCCAGTGCATTCTATTTGGGCCAGACTCTCTCTTCGTGATTGAGGCAAAACTCTCCAGCAGGAAGGTCAAGATCACAACACTTCTTTATGAAATGTACTTCCTTAAGTACAAAACTTTTTAGCCCATCTTAATTCTGTACGAAAAGCCACATAGCTGGGACGTTTATCATGTAGTATCACTGTATGATACTTGCACACTTACTTGGTATTTCTGAACATATACTGTTCAAACCCTGTACTTTTAGATCAATGACTGGTGTAAATAAGGCCATCTAAACTGAACACTACAGACAACCAGTATTTGCAGGCTCGTTTCNTCACTGTATGATACTTGCACACTTACTTGGTATTTCTGAACATATACTGTTCAAACCCTGTACTTTTAGATCAATGACTGGTGTAAATAAGGCCATCTAAACTGAACACTACAGACAACCAGTATTTGCAGGCTCGTTTCTGTCCACTCCTGCATACCATTCTCTCGCTCTTTCCAGGCAATAAATACAAGCCTGGAACAAAGTAGTAGTCTGAAGACTACGGACTTCGTAGAAATTTGAAAGATTAGTCATAGATTTCTATAACTACTCCGCTGTCCTGGGTTCGGCTATGATAGAGTTAATTC
>VZSC01002811.1:8280-32727 GCA_013398225.1 Steatornis caripensis
AATTAATTTAATTAATAGATAAATCTGTTCTCATAAGTGAAGACTGATACTTGTATATAGTCCTGCATGTAAAGAAATGCCTGGAGTAGCTTAGGAGTAGCTTTGGCTTGCATATAGTTCATGTGACTACTAGGTTCTCTAGAATAATACGGATTTTCTCTTGTAGGCATATTATAAACAAGGCTACCACGATCTAATAGCTAAAGGGAACAATGTGTCGCTAGATGCTATTCCAATTACTCGAGCCAAGGCTTCAAGAAACATTGCTAGTGATGTAAGTACCTATTCCAGGTATAATTTTCTTAGGCACTTAGTAAAGAAGTTGTCCATTACAGACTATGTGGTAGACCTCACGTGTTGCACAAATCTCACTAGAGTCAGTATTATGAGAAAGAGATTCTTCGTTTTTCCCAAAGGCTTAGTTTGCATGAAACTTATTTTATGCTCATCTTGTTTGCTTTAGATAGGCAAATGCTATTGCATTGTGTTTCTTAACGCGCTTTTCAGAGAAGAAATGAAATCAGTTCTTGCAATCATTCTGTGACAAATTTCCAAACAATACACTACATTAGCACCTGTTTACAGACCACCAGACGATACGTGCTAGGGGTGCTTTTGGTTATGCAGTGCAGTATGGCTTATACATGAATCAGAAGGCCTTATGGTGCAAATTGCGTAGAGTAGAATATGTTTCAGTGGTTTCATATAGCTAGAGGAAGCTGGTCAGTTGCATTCCCTTTGTTTGCCGTTGCTTTGAAATGACAGAGGAGGATATTTTTCATACACCTTTCCAACAGGAATGCTTAGGAAATGTCTTCCCTTCCTTACAAGAAAAGCTAATGTTGACAAATCTTACAGTGGTTTGTCTAACCTGTTGTGTAGAGGCTTAGATGGTGGAGGAAGAAAAGCTAACGTAGGTACAGTTTGAGCGTGCCACTTACGAGAGCTTATCTTTCTGAACTGCTCGCAGCTTCTTTTTCAAATGCAAGTCGTGAGAGCTTTGCTTTGCTTTTCTTTTGCATTAGTGTGGACATCAATAGCCATGCCACAGTACATTTGATCTCGTTCCTCTCTTTCTAGTATAAATATAAAGAAGCTTATGAAAAGGCTAAAGGAAAGCAGGTTGGTTTCAGAAGCCTGCAAGACGACCCTAAGCTTGTCCACTACATGAACGTAGCAAAGATTCAGTCTGAGCGTGAGTACAAGAAAGACTATGAGAAGACCAAGACTAACTACCATACACCTCCTGACATGTACAGTATCCAGGCTGCTAAACAGTCTCAGGACGTAGCTTCTAATGCCCACTACAAAAATCTGATCCATCACTACACTTATCTGCCGGATGCCATGGATGTTGAGCTTGCAAAGAACATGATGCAAATTCAGAGTGATGTGAGTATTTCATGATTGCAATTTCACGGATGTTTTCCTATACGTGAGTTTGTTCAATGAAAATTGCCATTACTGTATGAGAATAGTCTGGTTTCCTTATGTCTTGGGGAAAACTGTTAAAAGTTTTATCAGCTGGTGGTGACATTTAGAAATAGCAAATTCCAGGTGAGTTCTTCTCAACAGAATTTTGATGTTGGCATATTGGTGGGGAGCAGACTTCCGGAATACTGAATTCAAATGAACTTTTTCCCACTTCCTCAGAAAACTTTATTTTGCAGCTAACATATTTGTTTTATTCTTTAAGATTTTTTCAAGTTGTCTTGCTTTGTCTTTGCATGCGATAGATGTGATAGTGTAGTTGGACTATTATTAACTACTTAGGATGAAAGAGCCGACAAAATGTAACTACTGATATTATTAGAAATACATCCTGGAGATCTCTAGGGTGGGAGATCTCTCCTAGAACCTTCTGGATCCTTCTTGCCAATACAGAGTTTCAAATGGCTGACTGGGTGTGCATGGTTGCACTCTGCACCTCATAGTATACTGTGGAATTTGACTCTGTGTGGATCCCTATGGAAGACCACTCATTTTAGAGCTAGAACACAGAAGGGTCTTCAAAAAGAGTGTCCACAATACCCATGCATTCAGACTGTGCATTAACCCTGTCTGAATGTTTGTATGGAATAACCTTCTGCATGTTTTGTAGCCAGGATAAAATGTTCACTTGCAGTCTATGAATTCTGCATATTTTACGGTAGAAGGAACTATAGGGGGTGAAAAAAAAAGGGCCTCTGCTCTGTGGACCTTTGTATAAAGCCAAGTCTCTTAGTCTGCTGAAACACAGAACAAATGACACCGTGTGAAACGGTCACCTTATGGTAGTTTACAAGTTATTAAGAATTGAAGGTCGGTGAAATTTTTCACATGGGTAAAAGAAAAGGAAGGTTAGTAAATACTGAAGGGATATTACAGTTTCTAAGAAATGAATCATGAATCAAAAATACAATAACTCATTTTCTTCCTTATGAAATCAGAGAAGCATAAAAAAATCCGTTGTTCTCTTCAAGAATTTATAAATATTTCCGGCTAATGTAGAACACACTGGCTAGACTATGTGATTATTGTTTTAAATAGTATTATTATAGTTCTGTGGGAAAGTCTTGGTCCATGTTTTCTTTCTCTCCTTCAGAATGCATACAAACAAGAGTATAACAGCTGGTTCAAGGGTATTGGATGGAGTCCTCTTGGTTCTCTGGACGTTGAAAAAGCTAAAAAGGCTGGAGATGCATTAAATGAAAAGAAATACCGTCAGCACCCAGACACCATTAAATTTACAAGTATACCAGATTCAATACCAATGGTTTTAGCTCAGCACAACACCAAGCAACTGAGTGACGTAAGAAATTTTTCATTATTAATGCAATGTAGTGATTTGATTTTTTTACCGTGTTTATGATTTATATGTTACTCTCCGATATTCGTTCTAAAAACCTTTAAATTTTAAAGACTGTAAAAATAGTAAAATTGCAATTTGTTGTTAAGAATTAAGCATTGTTGCATTGTCTCTTTCTTAACGCTAATATCACCTACCTTGTACTTGTGGACAAGTATTTGTTTATTTTTCTTGCAGGTAACATACAAGCAAGAGGGTGAAAAAGTGAAACACAAATACACCCTGGATCCTGATGTTCCTCAGTTTATTCAAGCCAGGGTCAATGCCTTCAATTTGAGTGATGTGAGCACATATCCAATAGTTTGTTCAATAATATATTTACTTGACACTTGCTTAATAGCAAAACCAACTTCTATTTATTCGTGATATGATATTGAAATGTGCAAGCTCTGGATTCAGCTGAACTTTCACTTCTAGAAGTCAACGAGTTTTGTGCTTGCTGAGCAAACTTTTAAACTGTCTGAGCACTTGTGAGCATAAATGCATTTCAGTGCTTTCTTGCTAAACTACTTGGATAAACTGAATGAGAAAACCAGCCTGACTTATTATTCAAATTCCTATAGGTTTGGAGACTTAGGTCATCTACTTTTATACAAAACACGCCGCATAGGCAAGCAGCACAAGTTCTCTGTATCTCGCTTCCCGNATGTGCAAGCTCTGGATTCAGTTGAACTTTCACTTCTAGAAGCACAACGAGAGTGCTTGCTGAGCAAACTTTTAAACTGTCTGAGCACTTGTGAGCATAAATGCATTTCAGTGCTTTCTTGCTAAACTACTTGGATAAACTGAATGAGAAAACCAGCCTGACTTATTATTCAAATTCCTATAGGTTTGGAGACTTAGGTCATCTACTTTTATACAAAACACGCCGCATAGGCAAGCAGCACAAGTTCTCTGTATCTCGCTTCCCGCTGCTGGGCTTTCAAAGGAAATTAACTCATACAGTGGAAATATAGTAATGCGTTTTTCTGACACTGAGCTACTAGTCTGCCCGCTTTCTGTCGTTTCTTGCATCCATCCAACATCAAAAGATCTCCACTGATCATATCGATTTTATTGCCTTCGTGATATTAATATTTTTGGTGGCATTATCAGGCCCTGGGAACTAGGTAAAAGCTGACATCTTTAATCCGGTCCTGTAGAAAGCCTTGAAATACTACTGGTCTGTCCAGATGCTAACTGCTAACAAAAAATCAGCCAAATTGCTTTCTTCGGTCACTTAAGACCACAGGGCCTGATTTTGGAGCTAACAGGAAAATAAAGGTTCAGTCAAATGAAAAAGGGATTTGTTTAAGCAAGGGCAAAAATGCCACTGAGAGTTGTTCCACATAAACATTCCAGAAAATGCTTATCAAGTTAATGATTTAGCTTACATGAATTAAACCGATTGTCTTGAAGGACTCTCCTTGTCTTTTTACTAGATTCATTTATCACAACGTAACTGTAGTTTGTGTACAGGTTACCATTTTTTCCTTGCAATTTCCCAGACTAAACTGAGTGTTCTGATTCCTATAACAAGATTATGGGCTTAAACAACTTTGTAAAATTGCTGCTCTTCACGTTGCGAACTCATCCTTTTTTCCCCTCTAAGGCTAACTACAAAGCAGACTGGAAAAAAACCATTGCCAAAGGATATGATCTGAAACCAGATGCCATTCCTATTATTGCTGCTAAAGCATCTCGAAATATTGCAAGTGATGTAAGTATAATTTACATAAAGTGGGATGCACGCATCACTGCGTTACAGGTTTCTGTAGCATATTATGCTATACAGCATATGCTATATACATTTAATGGTATAGAGACACTTAACTGAGAATTGAAACTCTTCTGATACTGTGAAATAACAAGTGAATTCAGGTGTTTACATGAACCTCCAAAAAACCCTGGTTCTTTGGAAATGCGTCATAATGTGAGAGTGCTGGTGAGCTGGGGCTGTCGTATGTTCTTCGAGTATTCACCAGCTTATTTGATAGTTCCTCTGTTACAATTTACCTAGGCTGTAGTATTAATTGCTGGAGACCTGTATTTCTACTTCTCTAGCATTCATGAGCTGTGCAGAAATGTGGCTGTTTTCAGGTAGCTACGCCAATTTGCAACAGTAAAGCTTGGTGTGCTGTGTGGCACAAGCTGTGGAAGGAGATTTGGAACACAGAAAGAAATTCACCAACTTCAGCAAATGGCTGCAAATGACTTCCATTCCCCACTTAAACATGCCTCCCTCCAATAGCTGAATATTGGATATCTAATTGTTTGATAGTCTTGGGTTTTTCAATAATAGGTTCTTATGCCAGCCTTTTAATTCAAAGCTGAATTTTCCTGGGACTTGGAAGACTATGGGAGGAAAATACAATATGGCAGAGGCAATGGCGAGGGAGGGCATGTAACTGCATATCTAGGTTTAGATCTGTTCTGGGGGTCATGACAAGCTGAGAAATCCAGCAATCCTCTTCTTTTTTTGACCTAAATAATCCTGTGCTGTCTGAAAAACAATTTTTTATGTGTTTACAGAATGAACTGCAGTTGTTAAAATACTGAGTTCCAAAGTATTAAAATTATTAAAAGTATGTTGTCTCCTTCCAAAGTGAGTAAGCCTTTCTTTTCCTTTGTTTCTAGTACAAGTACAAGGAATCATATGAGAAAGATAAAGGCAAACAGGTTGGATACCGTAGCCTGCAGGATGATCCTAAACTTGTTCATTACATGAATGTGGCCAAAATGCAGTCAGATCGTGAATACAAGAAGGATTACGAAGTCGCCAAGACCAAATATCATGCTCCTTTGGATATGTTCAGCGTGACAGCTGCCAAGAAAGCCCAGGAAGCAGTTACAAACACTGGTTATAAACAGCCAATTCACAATTATACGCTGTTGCCTGATTCTGTGAATCTGGAGCTATCAAGAAACGCGATGCAGCTTCAGAGTGATGTATGTAATGATTAATCAGCTCATTTTTTTTCTTCTCAGAATGACTGTGTTACACTATTAACCTTGATTGAGGTGTAAATGTCTGGTCTGGAATGCTGCATTTTCCAAACATTATAAGAATTATGTGTAGTTGATAACTTCTAGGGAAATTGCCTAGCAAGTAACAACTTTCTTTGTATCTCTACATATTTGGCAAATTCTCAGCAAATGAATGTTTTTCTAATTCGTGTATTTTTGTAGTTGGATTGGTAATTACAATGTATTATGATTATAATAATTTTGTATTGTCAGAGGTTGTAGGTTATGTACACAGTCTAAATTCTGACTATATTTTATTCCAGTTTACCAAAAATGTACGCTATATATGTTTGTATTATATCTAGGGATTTGTGATTCACTTATTTTGTTCACTTTTCCTTCCTGCCTTTATCCTCCCACAGAAACATATGCCATGCGTTATAAGGATTCAAAAAAAAAAAAAAGCTTGGTAGTTTCCATTAAGTTCTGTAACTCTTTTTTTTTTTTTTTTTTCCCCCGCCACCCCGCAGACCCGAAAACACGCACAAGTCCATGAAAGCCAGCTACCACGCAGACATCAATCTCCTGTACTGGAGCGACGAGGAGACGACGGTCGACTTCCGCGCCGTGCAGGGCCGTTGCACGGTGGTGTACGGGGAGGATCTGACGGAGAGCATCCAGGACTACTCTGCCGGCGGGCTCGACCGCTTCTACTTCTTGGAGNTAGGGGCTGCTTGTTTATCCAGAAAGTGGTTTAATCTGCATTATTTAACAGTCCTGTGACAAATTTGAAATTCCCCAAAACGTTAATAATCTGATTGAAACTGCTCTTCAGATTCTGAGCATTGTTTGGAGGGTATAATGTGCATGTTCCCATCGGCCAACAGGTAGAGGATCTGACCTTTAGACACTGTTCCTCTCAAATACAGACACTTTTATCTCATATTTTTTGCTTCCCCGTTGTATTTTCACATAGCCTCGCTGAGCTGCCTGAGCTTGTTTGGCTGTCTAACTCAAGATGTTTGCAAGGAGAGAAGCATGACGCTTGAGGACAGATTTTGCCCTGTATACACATGCTATGAAAGCGTGTGGTCTTTTTGTCACACACTGATATTCTCCCTGTTGGTTCTTACACTGCAGTTCAGCAACAGGTTTTATTTTCGCAGCATTTTTGTACCTTTATCTGTTCTAAAAAGAGTATGATTGAAGTATGATTAAATAGGGATGGTGTCTATCCAAGATTGTGCAGAACCAGGCCATTAAGCAGAAGTTGTTGAAAAATTTCTCTGAAATAATTCTACTGCGAACTGAGTCTACTAACAAACAAGAGTGTAATTTTTAAGAAATTAATTATATTTTTACAGATTCTCGTATTTATCACTCAGAATTTTTGTAACATCTATGTATTTGGTTTGTAGTGAGTAAAGAATTTCTTTATCCATAACACCTCAATAGTTGTTAAAGTTAAGCTAAGAATTTGGCAAACAATAGCAGTTATAACAGGCTTGTCTAAATTTTCCTTCAAAAATTAACGACTAAGAGAAGTTTTAAGGGCTTACCTGTCTTTATGTTTACGGGCTTTCTAATTTTCCTTGTCTCACTGTGGTTTTCTTTGTTTATTTTTTAAAAGAATGTGTACAAAGCGGACTTTAATAACTGGTTGAGAGGAGTTGGCTGGATACCAATTCAGTCACTGGATGTGGAAAAGGCCAAAAAAGCCACAGAGATTCTCAGTGAGAAGAAGTATCGCCAGCACCCAGACAAGCTGAAGTATTCTATTACAATGGATGCAATGGAGCAAGTGCTAGCTAAGCAAAACGCCAAGACCATGGATAAGGTGAGAATTTGTTCAGATGATCATGACTGAGCCAGAGATTGGGTCTTTTTCTTGCAAAATTGCGAGACAGGCGCATTCCCACTGAATGCTTGGTTAAGACTGGACACTTAAGAGATGATGGAAGTCTCAGACTGTATTCATAGTGGAGTTTCAGTTTCTGTTCATAAAGATTAAAGATTTCTCTTTCATGTATATGATTAAAATGTCTTCTCCAGATTTATAGCGCTTTGGTTACCTTTGCTTTTTCACTGCAGCATTCCATATCAATGAGCTGAAAAAAATCCTGAAATTCTGTCAATTATGGAGAAGTTTCCTTGAAAAGTGGAGTCTTTAAAACTTGTCCCTAGTTATCTGGGACACCACCGATCCTTATTCCGTGTTTGCCATGGAAAGAGCATGTTGGGGGGGAGGAGCGGAAATTACGCTTTACATTAAAGCAGGGAAGAATGCAGACTGAAAATTTTCAGTCTCAGTATTTTTTAGTTATCAAAACACACTTTGCAAATTTCTCAAATAGAAGCAGAAGGAATATAATATTGCCCCTGGGCAGTTATATTTGTGAAGGTTATTTGTACTGCTGTACTGTAAAATTTATTGCAAATGAACAAAACAAAAGCAAGCTCTTATTTTAAGAGTGCAATGCCTTTTCAGTGCTGTGTATTACTTTGTAATTGCAGAGGCTCTACACTGATAAATGGAACAAAGAGAAGACCAGCATTCATGTTATGCCAGATACTCCAGAAATTCTACAGTCTAGAGTGAACCAGATCACAATGAGTAATGTGAGTTGCCATGCTCACAGTTGGGCATTCGATGTCTGTTGCGTAGATTAAAAATTGGTGTAATTTTTATGTCTTTTTTTGAAAATACTTAAATACAGATGTAGGGTACTTCAGTAGTTCTGGCTTCATAATAGTGTGCCTGTTCTCTTTTACATGTTAAATTAGAAACTTTACAAAGCTGGATGGGAGGAAGACAAGAAGAAAGGTTATGACATGCAGCCAGATGCTATTCCAATAAAAGCAGCCAAAGCCTCCAGAGACATTGCAAGTGATGTAAGTTTGATTGCGTGATAGTACTCAGGGTAGCTACAAAGGCAGTCGGAACATTTTCAAAGTGCTCTGTTATGCACAAGCGTGTTATTTCAACCATCTTGAGTAGTCTGGGTTTCTCATATGCTTGTTGCCTAGGGTTTATGCCATAAGCTTGGTGGGATAAACCTTTGCAGTACTTGCTCTCCAGTGGAATAACACTGAATTGTGCTTTTTTGCTCTTTGTTCAGCAAACCTGCTGAGCTTCGTGTGCCTGTGTTCAATGGGCTATTTTGTAACACTGAGTATGTTTAAATGACTGAACCTGAGATCTTGTGATGAAAAAGAACAAATATTTTCTATGTTTTCAGAGGTAAAATTGAGCTTAATTGTGCATTTTTTTTTTATTTAAGCTTTTGCTGTTCTTTCTCTTTCCTGCTGTCAGTATAAATACAAACTAGCCTACGAAAAAGCGAAAGGAAAGCATATTGGTTTCCGCAGCCTTGAAGACGACCCCAAGTTGGTGCACTTCATGCAGGTGGCTAAGATGCAGTCTGATCGTGAATACAAAAAAGACTATGAGAAGGCAAAGACTAATTTCCATACTCCAGTTGACATGGTCAGTGTTGTGGCAGCCAAGAAAGCGCAGGAAGTGGCTACAAATGCAAACTACAAAAGCTTGATCCATACCTACAATGTTTTGCCTGACGCTATGAGCCTTGAATTGGCCAAAAACATGATGCAGATACAAAGTGATGTAAGTAAGAGATTCTTCAACCTTTATGTTACGAATACAATGATGCTTAGTTTATAAAAGTATACTATAATATAAATAGTACTATTTTTGTAGTAAAAAGTAATGAGTAAATGAAATGAGACCTTCAGCAGTGAGACTGTATTTTTCTAAGACTCTGAAATATTAAATTACGCCCATTGCTGAAGAATTTGGGCTCAGAAATAAGTAATTTTTTGTATAAATTAAAATGGTTATTTGCTGCTTGCATGTCCCATCAGGCTCTTCAGGAGCAATACTTATGTGCAGGCCAAGACAGGAAAAGCTTCACTTTTCCTTAATAGTTTTATCTTGTACTTCCAAAAAGGTTCCTTTTCAGAAGGAGAGGAAACCAGCTAAGTAGCTATGTTTTCAGATTTTCTGGGATGTTTAGCCTCTAGAGAAGATGTCCCTTTTTTCTCAGTATAGTGGTTCAAGATATTCCTCTTCTTCAAGAGGGCCTTAGCATGTAATCTTGTGCGAGCACTCTATATACATCATAAGGAATATCTGAATGCTGTATAAAAGGTGGAGTAATAAAATAGACACTACTGTAACAAATGTGTTTCTAAATAAATCTTGAATGCATCTTGATAGTGTTTGCCTCTTTTTAGAGTAAGTGCATTAAAAAAATCTAGTATTCGTTAAACACAGGAAGAAATGTCATGATTTACAGGCTTTTTCAGGCATCTTGTTACTTTCTTTTCTTTTTGCTTCCAGAATCAGTACAGAGCAGAATATGATGAAAGTATGAAGGGTGTTGGATGGATGCCACTGGGCTCCCTGGAAGCTGAGAAGAACAAAAAAGCGATGGAAATCGTTAGCGAAAAGAAATATCGCCAGCATCCAGACAAGTTGAAGTATTCTGTTCCTATGGATTCCATGAACATGGTCTTAGCTTTAAATAATGCTAAAATCATGGATGAGGTAAGAAAGTGTTTGTCAAAATTCATTGAAGTTTGCAGAAGTGAGAAACAGGCTTTATCTGATGTAATAGTCAATCTTGCTGTATTCGTAGCTTTGGAAGTCGTCAATTTTGGCAGCTAATGACTATGCTTCACTGTAATTCTGTTTAATCTTAATAGATCTTTGATATACCTGAAAGCAAAGCATGACCCTAATATTTCTAAGATATACATATGAAGACAGATCTGGGGTTCACATTTTGTTAATAAAATTTGCCCATGATAACTGATTATGGACTTTTAGCAGTTTAAATCTAGGGGCTAAAAATACTGGAGTGATCCCTTTTGGAAACAGGATTTAGACTTCTAAACGTATAGCCTGTTTCATCTGGTGCCCTTTACATTAATATGATATTGGTGCATGATGTGAATGCTTTTATTATGAGGTATTTATTTTCTGATTCTCCTGCTGAACTGACATATTCCACTGGTGTTCTTCAGAAAAGTGTAGAGTTCCTGTGCATCGTAGTTACAGTTCAGAATCTTAAGTGCCCTTTCCTTTGCTCTGTTTCCCCTAAGTAAAGTCTGTTAACTCTCTCAACTGATGCTTATTTTCCAGTAGATAAACTAATAATATTCTACCTCTAACAATATTTTTGTATACCTCTGACTTGGCTTTTAGTTGTGGGTAGGTGTCTAAGCACCACACAGCCACTTGCTCACTTCCTTCCCCAGCCCCAGTGGGATGGGGGAAGAGGACAGGCAGAGCAAAAGCAGGAAAACTCGTGGGTCAGGCTAAAAAATGTTGAGTAAGCCAAGGAGACGTGGAATAAGAGAGAAAGAAAACAAAACTGAACAAGTGATGGAAAGCAATCACTCACTGCCTCCCACGAGTAGACTGATGCCCAGCCAGTTCCCGAGTAAAAGATGGTTAGTTGACTTCATCTGCTTGGTTATGTCCCCTCCCAGCCTCTTGCACGCTCCACAGTCTGTTCGCTGTGGGGACAGAGAGAGACGGAGAAGGCCTTGATACTGTGCGAACACTGTCCAGCAACAGCTAAAACATTGGTGTGTTATCAGCATTGTTTTAGTCACAAATCTAAAACACAGCACTGTTCAAGCTGCTACGAAGAGGGTTAGGTCCATCCCAGCCAGACCCAGTACATTTTGAAACCTGTTGTTTTCTGCTGCTCAGTGTGCTTGAATATACTGCTGGCCAAGAGACAAGCAATAAAATAGCACGACTGGTATTTCTTCCACTTTTATTTCGGTCTCACCCAATTAACTTCATAACTTATTCCTGATTCACACTGCTTTTAAGTGCTAAAATAAAAAGAGAAACGTTCCTATGATGTTAGTAGTTGCATCATTGTAAAGCAAGTTTATATTTCAAATAGGAAATATTCTTTTAAATTGTTTGGTTTTTTTTTTTGTTATGTTGACATCTCTTTTTTTCTTATTCTTCCAGCACAAGTACAAACAAGCATGGGAAGAAGACAAAAAGAAAGTTCATATCACACCAGATATTCCACAGATTGCTTTAGCAAAAGTTAATGCATTTAACTTAAGTGATGTGAGTGCTGTTTGTAAGACTAAGACGACCCTTTTTTTTTTTATTAGGAATAAATGAGATGACAGCATATGAAAGTGTCCCTAATTCTCACTTTGCTAACCTGTAGTAATTTCACAAAAAGCTATTAATTTTCCTTTTCCACACTTCCTTCCCCAAAATTCAATATCAAAAGTTGCCAAGAAAAAGACACTATATTTATAGTCAGATTATGAAGTGTTCGTGTAAGTGATTAAGATATAATACTTACCAACAAAATAGTAGAGTTTGAGTACTATCCATGTTTGTTACTCTATTTATTATATTATTTACCCATGCACAAAGTTTTGTTCTGGATTCAAAATTCTTTTTTGCAGATTGAGCCTATTCTTTCGATAACAGATGATATTACAGACAGTTTTTCAGTAGGCAGTTGTTAAATCTGCATATGCTAAATGAAGTATTGTTTGTAATTGTGCACATCTTCAATGTGCACAGAAATAGACATATTTGTCTCATTTTTTTTAAAAGCTAACATCCTTGTAGATGTAACTCTTCAGCAATATTTGTCCACGTGGGAAATGAATGCAATTTCTTACTCCTTTGTTATAAGTATTGTTACTGGTTATAGCGTAGTCCAACTGCACTGATGTATGAATACTAGGTCTGGAGTTAATTTTGAAGGAGTATTCATCTCTGTGCCTGGGTGCCTTAAACAGCTGTTCAAGGAGTGCTAAACATATGAGTAGTCCCTTTCAGGTTACCATATTAAATGAATAGAATCATAGAATGGTAGGGGTTGGAAGGGACCTCTAGAGATCATCTAGTCCAACCCCAATATAGGGGTTTATTAAATAGGGTTTTATTTAAGTAAGTGTGGTGTGTTTTGCTTTTTTTAAAGGATGTTTCTTTTGTTTCTTTTCACAGAAAATGTACAGACTATCGTTTGAAGAATGTAGGAAGAAAGGGTATGATCTCAGAGCTGATGCTATCCCTATTAAAGCTGCCAAAGCTTCGAGGGATATTGCTAGTGATGTAAGTTCTTGAAAGAAAAAACGATCCATTTCAGATACTGTAAAACATTCATTTCTTGACACAATTCAGTTTTATATGCTAATTATATGAAGTCCCTTTATTCTCTTGTGAATAATTCTGACATAGTCAATATATATTCTAATATATTTTCTAACAGCATTAAAGAACAATTTCTTTATTAGAAAGGTAAGGAGATATATGAGGGATTCCTAGAAAAAAATATACGTTTCATTCTTCAGTGTGATGGTGCTTGGATACTTTATAAATGTGTGTTGTATATTTGTAGTTTACACAGACTGTTCAGAGATTGTTCTTAGAAATATTTGAAAAGAATGGATACAAACTTAAATTCTTTTTCCTTCTGTGGTGCAGTTATCTTTATTCTTTTGGTGACAGTCTCATTAAATTTCTTGGTGCAGAGAATACAAGCTTCTGGAATCAGGACCATTCTGCAAGCTGTGTGTGTCAGAGATGAGAGATTTGCTGTGGCAGGGGCAAATCCAGCCTGAGAGAGGAGTGAAGTTAGGGCCTAAGGACGTGCTATTTGGCCCACCATTTTTTTTTTTTTTAACAACATAGGAGATGTTGCAGCCACTGCACAGTCAATTTACTCTGCCAGTGCTCTGAGTCTGAGGGAAAGATACTTCCATTCTGAGTTCTCGCCAAGCAGTAGGCAGTGAAGGAGAAAGGAATTGATACTTGGTCTGTGTAGTTCATTGTCCAGGGTTGGTTAGAGACTGAGGAAGGAGTTAAGAATTTGAACTACTGGTTTTATTAAACAAAAAAATGCAAAAGATCTTGGGAAACATCTTGAGTTTTTTGAACAAGTGAACCTAATGGAAGTGATGATTAGATCTTTGATGTTATGGTCAGTCTTTAGATACGAACTCAGGTATTCTAAGTACGGTGCAGACTACCATGAGAAGAGTTACCTAAGCCAAATATTGGAAGCAGGATAGCAATAGTAACAAAGAACCATGTGGGTTAACGGACCCTCGTTCTAGTGTTTGTGATAGCTCGTCTTAGAGCTAATAAGAGTATCTCTACACTATAGTGTGAAAGGAATAAAAAGTGCGCTTTTTCCAAAGAACTGTCTTCAGCAAACCAGTTCTTAGGTGTTCCTTTGCCTTTTGTTTTCTGTCAGTATGTTTCATATTTTGTGTCATTTGTAATGCGATTAGAAAGCAATTGAACCTCAGGTTACATTGAACTTATGTGGGAGCAGAATAAACTGTTCTAAGGAAATTTCATTTATTAAGGAAGTGGTTTAATCGTACTGCTTTTAAAAAGGGCACTAGACATCTATTTTGCTTTAGAGTGCGCCCTAAGAGTAGGTGGACAAAGCCACCAGCTCTATATGCTTTGTGATGTTTTCTTAACACTGTAAAAATCTTATTTTCATCTAAATTTGGGGCTGTTTTTCCTTACAAGATAGATACTGCTTATTAAACAAATGAAATAGAATTAAAGTCTCTGTCTGTGTTCTCTTTACAGTATAAATACAAATTAGGTTATGAACAAGACAAAGGAAAACTCGTAGGCTTCCGCAGCCTTCAGGATGATCCTAAGCTTGTCCATTATATGCAAGTGGCTAAGATGCAGTCTGATCGTGAATACAAGAAAGCTTATGAGATGAGCAAGACGCATTACCAAACGCCTTCTGATGCACTGAGCATCGTGGCAGCTAAGGAGGCACAAGATCGTGTAACCAATACTAACTACAAACGACTGATTCACCAATATATGCTTCTACCAGATGCGATGAGTTTAGAACTGTACAGAAACATGAATCAGATACAAAGTGACGTAAGTTTCTCTTTTCTTTCTGTCACTCACAGCTGTGACTTTTTTCCCTATTTTTTCATCATGGCTGTGTTTTGGAAACAACAGAATTATTTGATATGAGCCACTTGTAAACTGCAAACTTTCCTTTTGCATTCTGTTTGGCAGAACGAGTACAAGCAGGATTACAATGAGTGGTTCAAGGGTATCGGTTGGAGTCCTGCTGGCTCTCTGGATGTGGAGAAATCTAAGAAAGCCACAGAAATTGCAAGTGATCGGAAATACCGCCAGCATCCCAGCATGTTCCCCTTTACAAAACAGAATGATGCTATGGACATGGTCCTTGCAAAGCAGAATGCAAATATAATGAACAAAGTGAGTATTTGTGGGGAAAATTAGGCAAACGTTAACATATAATCAATTTCAATAAACAGTCTATAAGTCTCTGTCACCACCCTTATGTAGCAGTGTTTCCCTGGGAAAAACAACTGTCACTTACAGGTTCCTCTCTTTTAATTTTTTTCTCTTAATGAAACACTCAGTTACTGATAAGTAGCATTGGTTAAACAAATCTTTTCTCATTCTTCTCATTACTACCTCTCCAGCCTCTATTCTTCTCCTTCTTGTATAGAAATTACTGGCCCTGAAATTCTTGATAGTTGGGCTTCATTAGAAGCAAGACTGAATCTGAATTCAGCTGATTCTGTATTAGGTCATTACATAGTAAAATAAATCTAAGTCAGCACTTCTGTCTTCTTGCCCATATACATAGTGCGCAGATGGAAGGATGAAAACTCTATGCTTTGTCATTTATATTAACACATTGGATGTTACTTTTTTCAACAGCATGCTTATACTCAAGCTTGGGAGAAGGATAAAATTCAGGTTCATGTGATGCCAGATACACCAGATATTCTTCAGGCAAAACAGAACAAGGCGAACTACAGTCAGGTAGAGTTTTTTAGTACTTCATATTGCATTTTAAATTAATATCTACTTTCTTCAAATTTAAAGGTGCCTCCCATTTCAAAACAAGAAATTAATTTGTGTAAGTTAGAAGAAACAGAATAGAGGATTTAGAACAGAGGCAAGAATTTTTATAGAAGTAATATTTTTGGCGAAGCAGTAAGTACCTTCTTCAGGCTAGCAAAGTAACAGCCTAAATTACATTATAATGTATGGAAAACAGGACGTATTTTTGAAATCTAAATGTGCATAGTCCATACTCTATGCTTACCATAGAAATTCCCGTTAAAAACTCTTCACTATAAAATTACAAGTTCATTGTGTATATTTTTAACTTAACATATGGGGAAAGAAATACGTGCAGTAATTCTAATTTTTCTGTCAGTTTTTAAATATGAGAAAGTGAGAAGTATAAAATACTTAGGTTTTGCTTTGCATGAGTGCTCAAGAGGCAAATGTTTGACTTGCAGGTGCTGGTACTTAAAATCAACTGTGCACAAACTGTTTGACTGTTAAATGACTACATTATAGCCTTATTAATTAAAGTTTTGTTGAGACAATTGAAAAGTCTTCAGTTATCCCATATATATATATATATATATATATATATTTTCCAGGTTGCCCAGATGTGTTTCAAATCCCCAAGATAAGCTATAGTAGGAAGTAGCTGCAGTAAAGAAAAACTATTTAGTCCCTAGTCTAAGACTTGGAAGACCTGCGTTTCTTGCTTATCAGTTTTCTGTCTCTCAGTTCCCATTCTAGTAGCCCTTTTCTCGTAACTTAAACCTGTGAGGTGACTAGAATTTGGTAATATGAATCATTTGCATATCTAAATTGAAGGTGATATATCACTAAGACTTTTTAATTAATACTGTTTTCAATTTTAGAAACTATACAAGCTTGGCTGGGAGGAAATGATAAGGAAAGGCTATGACCTCACACCTGAAGCCATTTCAGTGAAAGCTGCCAAAGCTTCAAGGGACATTGCAAGTGACGTAAGCAACATTTCTAATTTGATGTGACGTACGCTTTATCCAGTTACTATAATCTACAGAGTCACACTAGATCAAGATACACCTCTCTGCTGAGGTGTGGCTTGGAGTAAAATGCAAAGTTGCTGACAAAACTCTTTCTTGATCTGTTCCTGTCAGTGAAGAAAACAGTTTGAGAAAGGTTGCTTTGGCATCTTGGCAATTCCAAAGACTGCGGTCCATCCGTGAAGTGGCTGGTCATACAAAGTTAGGAGCTGTCTGCTCTTTTGGGTGTTACCTTTTCTGAGCGGGAGAAAATTTGCTCCAGTTAGCTGATCCCAGTGCCTGTACTGAGAAATCCTCTTTACAGCTCTGAAACAGATGTGGTGACATACGTATTGCTGTTATCATAGCTTGGTATGAATACAACTCCTGCATTTATGGAAGATATTTTATTAATCATTAGGAAGTGTTTCAAATGTATAAGCATCTGCATTTTTCGTTGCTGGTTATTTTATTCATCAGAATATTTCAGTGTGTCACCCTTTGGGAGTTCTGAACAGTATGACTATATGAATCATATGGCACGGGAGACCATTCCTCCAGCCATGCGCCCTTCCGCTCCACGGACTCTGTCCAGTCCCAGGGAGAGCATTCGCTAATACCAAGTGATGCACGTTAATCAAGGGGCTACTGAACGTTTACGTGAGATGCCATAACAAGATGGTAATTTCATCGGTAATGAGAACCATTGAACTGAGTGAATATGTCGATATTTTGCTTATATATTTTGCTATTGTCTGTTTCTTACTGTCATTTCAATAATGCAATCTTTATAATTTTAGTACAAGTACAAAGAAGGTTACCGCAAGCAGCAGGGACATCACATTGGATTCCGCAGCTTACAAGATGATCCCAAGATGATGTGGTCTATGCAAGTAGCTAAGATGCAGAGTGAGAGGGAGTACAAGAAAGATTTTGAAAAGTGGAAGACAAAGTTTAATATGCCTGTGGATATGCTAGGCTTCCTTCTGGCTAAGAAATGTCAGGAATTGGTTAGTGATATAGACTACAAACGGATACTACATCGCTGGACTTGTCTGCCAGACCAGAATGACGTCACCCAGGCAAAGAGGGTCTACGAACTACAGAGCGATGTAAGCTTCCCCTGGATATAATTCTTTTTTTAAGATATTTACTGCTTATTGAAAAATACCTTTAATAACTCTCTTGATGTCAGTATAGATCAGATTGAAGCTAAAATACCAGTTAGTATTTTAATATGATTTAATAAATGAACAGGGAAATAATCTAATATTATTTAAATTTTTTTCCTTAACAGAATCTGTATAAGTCAGATCTACAATGGCTCAGAGGCCTTGGATGGAGTCCTTTGGGATCTTTGGAATCTGAAAAGAACAAGAAAGCTTCTGAAATACTGAGTGAAAAGAAGTACCGGCAACACCCAGATACTATTAAATTCACAAGTATCCCAGATGCCATGGATATCGTTTTAGCAAAATCTAATGCCAAAAATAGGAGTGATGTAAGTTTCCTCTAGAGACAGAACATGCGATTCAATAAATGGATACGTTAGCATACATTTGTTAAAAAGATCTCCGTATCAGAACATGTGCTTAAAACATACAAATATCAGATTCTTACAATCAGGGCCTTACTGCACAGTTGCCAAGAAGTACTGTGCCTTGTTCAGGAGATTAAGGTCTTTAGTGCTGTATCACTTATTCAGTAATAACTGCAAAGAAGACACTGTAATATGTAAATGTATTGTCATAATGTTATTTCTTGACGTTTCATGGATGTAAAGAAGAAAATGTGGTATTTCAGTAAGAAGTCGTATATTTGATTTTAATATCCTGCATTGTTTACATTGCTCGTGCTTGTATAGTACATCTTTGCTACTGCAGAGAAAAGGTAAACTGAATTTACTGCTGTGCATGCGAAGCATTTATCAGACAAGGTATTTTTGTTTCTGTCTCTCTTCAGATACTGTATAGAGAAGCTTGGGACAAGGACAAGACTCAAGTTCACATCATGCCTGATACTCCTGAAATTTTGCTGGCTAAATCAAACTTAATTAACACAAGTGACGTAAGTGTATCTCTACACTTTTTCGTACAGAATTTGGAATTACCCATAGTGGCTTTAGTTTAAAATGCAGTAGAGTAATTCTGCAGTTCTGTAAGTACACTTGTGATCTTTTCCTGTGAAAACTGTTATGCACTGGAAAGCCCAGCTGGAATTGCTAAAATCTAAAGTAGAAGTGGAGTTCCTAAAAGATAAAAAATATCAAGAAAATATTTAACACAAGTTAGCAGTTTTCTCTTTCATCCCTGCTAAGCGTATTAACATTGTAGATATGTGTTTGGTACTTTTTAGTAAGCCTATCATTCTTCTTAAAATACCCGATAATATTGAATTGCCCTTCTAGAATTACGTAGGATTGTCTAATTCACATCAAATTTCTGGTTATAATGGAACAAATACAGACTATGTGCAAAGGTAAAGAAATGTTAGCAACTCTGTCATAAGAACTCAAGAAGACAAAAATAATTGTGATTGAAATTGGGTGCAGAGAGTCATGGGGTTGTTTTATTCACCTCTGTAGAAGACTATGAATCATTGAGATTAGTATGTTAAGGAAAGGAAAATTTTTGTCTCAAATGAGTTAATCAGAAAATACACTGATAGTAATTTTTAAATGTTGTGTATTTGTTAACTGACAATATAAATTATTAAAAACAAGTTATGGAAGTTAATTTGATGAATGAAACTGTGTTTGGAGTCTCAAACTTCATTTTCAAGAATCAGAGGAGGAAAGTTGTAGTATTGAAAACCTCTCTAGAGAGCTTCAGTTACAATAATTATCTGGAATCCTTCTCCAACAGAAACATTACAAGTTAGGATATGAAGAACTGAAGAGGAAAGGCTATGATCTTCCTCCTGATGCTATACCCCTCAAGTCAGCAAAGGCATCCAGAGACATAGCTAGTGAGGTAAGTCTTACAGAGTGAAAATAAGTGGGGAATAATGCTGATACACATTTTTGGCTAAAGATGTTTTTTACTGAAAATAGGAGAGGTCGAAAATTTTAACAGTATTATATTGCTGCCTTCCCCAGAGACAGCATAACTGTTAACGGTGTAAAGCTAATTAAATTAAAAACAATAATTTAGAACAAGACAGTATCTCACTATAAAAAAATCAGTTAATATCTTCTAGACATACAAGGAAAACAACAGAAAAATTGGAAAAATATGCAAAACAAATTGAAATCTATTAAATACAACAATTTTACCCACTGTATAAACAGAGAAATGTAAATTGCAGCTTGATAACAAGTGGTTATTATTGTTTCTGCATTCAATTAGTACCAATACAAAACTGCATACCGAAAGCAACTTGGCCATCACATAGGGGCCCGTAACATTGAGGATGATCCGAAGATGATGTGGTCGATGCATGTAGCGAAGATCCAGAGTGACAGGGAGTACAAGAAAGCCTTTGAGAAGTCAAAGACACACTTCAGTAGCCCAGTGGACATGCTGGGAATCGTGTTGGCCAAGAAATGTCAGGAGCTGGTCAGCGACATTGATTACAAGCACCCTCTGCATCGCTGGACCTGCCTGCCGGACCAGAACGATGTTGTACAAGCCAGGAAAGTGTACGACCTTCAGAGTGATGTAAGTTGTTCTTTACCGTCTGTGTGAAGTCCCAAAGCTTCTTTTGTGTTCTGTTTTGCTGTTGGGGAACGTCCATGTGGGGAGCGTAGGTCTAGGCTGATTCTGTGAGATGGCACTGTGCTGTGGCCGTACTATCTTGTTGGGAGTTGGTGTTGTGAACGGGCAGGGATGAAGTTTGTATGGGGTCATACTTTATGGTCACAGAAGAGTCCTGTCTTGCCTTGAGGGTTTTGCGGGGCGAGTTCCTGCCAGTGGCTAGAGTTCTGCATGGCAGGGGAAGGGCAACGGAGTCAAATATTTTTCTTTGGCGGACGACAGTGGGAAAGACAAGCCATGCGTGCAGTGGCGAATGGCATGAAGAGCGTTAGACGGTGAGGTGTGAGGGTCCTCCTGTACCACTGGCAGCTGGAGCTCATGAAACGGGGCCGTTCATGTCCCGGGGAGTCTAAGAAGATGGTGGAGGAGGGGAGGCTTTGTGTATTGCTTGGCACGCGCTTGTGGTGCTGTAGGCATGGGGAGCCCTGTTGTGGGCAGCTGAGGTTAGCGGGCGTCCCTATTGTGGTGGCTGGTGGGTTGACGCTGGGGAACGCGTTTTGGTAGGCAGAGCTTTGCTTGGTAGTAGGAGTGGTTGGATGGAGTAAGGAGGTTGCTGAGCTGCTTTGTGTCCTTGCCTGTCCTTTCAGAACGTGTACAGGTCCGACCTGCTGTGGCTGAGGGGCATTGGCTGGTCCCCAAGTGGTTCGCTGGACGATGAGAAGAATAAGAGGGCGAGCCGCATCCTGAGTGACAAGAAGTATCGGCAGCACCCGGACACCATCAAATTCACAAGCCTTCCTGACTCGATGCCTATGCTTCTGGCGAAGCACAACTCGGAAATTATGAACCAAGTGAGATTTCCTTGTGTTTGCCACCGAAAGGAAACAGTTGCATTTCCGCGGGTGTTGGTCTCTCTCTGTCCAGGGCCTGGGTTTTGCAAAGGGCAGTGTTGCATGGTCTTGCACCAGGAGTTGTGTTCCTTGTTTTAGGTCAAGTTCAGTTTTGTGTGGTTGGGTGCTTGTGTGGAAAGGGTGAAGTTTTCGAGAGTTTTGAGACAAGAAAAGGCTTTCCTGAGTCCGTGCAACACAGAGGCCCCTTGCTTCAGTTGTCTGGGGTAGTGTGGTGTTTGAGTTTGTTGCCCTGTGCTTGCGTGACCATATTTCACCTTGCACTCACTTTTTCAGCGCTCGTACGTATCAGCCTGGGAGAAAGATAAAACCAGCGTTCACATTATGCCGGATACACCTGGTATTTTGCTAGCCCAGCAGAACAAAGTGAACTTCAGTGAGGTAGGTGGTTGAGCTGGGGTGAAGTGTCCGCCGCTGGACACTGCTATGGCCCATGAGGAAGTGTTTCTTGAGGGGAATGCTTGTGTTTCTTTCAGAAACTGTACAAGCTTGCGATGGAGGAAGACAAGAAAAAGGGCTATGACATGCGCGTCGATGCCATTCCTATCAAGTCTGCTAAAGCTTCCAGAGACATTGCAAGTGATGTAAGTACACAGGAGCCCTTGGCGACTCCCCCAGTCTGGCAGTTCCCCGGTGCTTTCAGTCGAAGCCTGGGGTTTGCAACCTTAGGCGAATGGGGGCTCCCATCTCTTACCTGCCGTTACCATTCAGCCGGTCCGTGAGCGTGTTGGTTCTGGAGGGTCTGCCTGTAGCTGCCCCTGTGTGTTATGGGTGTGCAGTGTTGTGAGGGAATGTGTAGATGTTGTGGAGAGAGTAACCGTGGGAGCTGGGTGATGGATGTATTCCAAAGCAGCGTCCGTCCTGGGCTTGTGGCAGCATCTCCTTGTGCAACAGGCTGTGTGTTTGTTGAGGTGGGCCGCCCTCATGTCTGCCAGTCTGCGCTCCCCTGATGTTGCAGCTACCCAGTGGAGCTGGACGTTAGGAATGAAAGTTTTGTGTTTATGACCGGGACATTTCTGCTTTCCGTGTACACTGAGGGCAGGTGCAGTCACTGTAGGCCAGTTGTTCCTGTGCCCCAGAGAATCTTTTCAGGGCTCAGCTCTGCCGGAGCTGAATTTACTCTCTCATGCGAGGTTCTCTAGTTCAGCTTTTTTTCTCCTCCTGTAAGGAGATGAGTTCAGTCTGTCCTCAGTCTTACGGGAAGTCTCACGAAGAGGTGAGGGGAAGAAGTGTGTGTTGCCCCTCGTCACTTCCCAAGCTGTGTGGCTGTAGGCCTGCAGCTGAAGACGCACAGAGGACTGGGAGAATAAGAGTCCTGAGCGCTGTGCTGGAGGGGCTGGTCCAGTGGAGTGTGTCAGGTGCTGTGAGCTGTGTGTTTGAGTGCAGACAGAGCTCTGCAGGATGAGGCCCAGGTTGCCTGCTGGAGCAGTGCTGGTGTTTTCCCTGTGCTTGCATCTGAGCTGCTGAGCTTTTCTCTTGGTGGGGATGCTGAGGTTGTGTGGAGACCCTGTCTGCTGGCATGCATCGCCCCAGGTTCCTGAGCTAGCTTGGCTGGAGTTGCCATCTGGTCCTCCGTGTGCCTCCTGTGGCCCAGCGTAGATGCAGGGTGGGATGGAAGCGTAGGATGCAGTAGGGAGATGCTGTGCTTGCACACCTCTTCACATGGTGATCTTGCCAGCATCCATTAGGAAAGCGCATGCTCGGAGGCGCTGCACCAGAATGGTGTCAGAAGGGAGCAGAGCTGGTCAGAAACTTACTGCGCTTCTTTAACCCTGCAGTACAAGTATAAGGAAGGCTATCGCAAGCAGCTTGGGCACCACATTGGAGCCCGTAACATTGAGGATGATCCGAAGATGATGTGGTCGATGCACGTAGCGAAGATCCAGAGTGACAGGGAGTACAAGAAAGCCTTTGAGAAGTCAAAGACACACTTCAGTAGCCCAGTGGACATGCTGGGAATCGTGTTGGCCAAGAAATGTCAGGAGCTGGTCAGCGACATTGATTACAAGCACCCTCTGCATCGCTGGACCTGCCTGCCGGACCAGAACGATGTTGTACAAGCCAGGAAAGTGTACGACCTTCAGAGTGATGTAAGTTGTTCTTTACCGTCTGTGTGAAGTCCCAAAGCCTCTCTTGTGTTCTGTTTTGCTGTTGGGGAACGTCCATGTGGGGAGCGTAGGTCTAGGCTGATTCTGTGAGATGGCACTGTGCTGTGGCCATACAATCTTGCTGAATCATAGAACCATAGGATGGTTTTGGTTGGAAGGAACCTTGAAGCTCATCTCGTTCCAACCCCACTGCCATGGGCAGGAACACCTTCCACCAGACCATGTTGCTCAAAGCCTCATTCAAGCTTGACTTAAACACTTCCAGGGAGAGGACACCATAACTTATCTGGGCAACCTGTTCCTGAGTCTTATCAGCCACTTCGTTAAGAAATTCTCCCTAACAGATAATCTAAATGTAGACTCTTTCAATTTATATTAATTATCTCTGTGTATCTATTGAAAAGAAATTTTAAATTTCAACATTTCTCATCAAGGTCTCTTTTTGATTTCTCATTTTATAGTCCATGAGAAATCTCAGCTGTCCAGATTGATTTTGGCTAAGATTTAGTCAAGATGGTGCAGGGATGAAGTTTGTGTAGGATCATGCTTTATGCTCACAGAAGAGTCCTGTCTTGCCTTGAGGATTTTGGGGGAAGGGTTGCTGTAGTTGGCTAGAGTTCTGCATGGAAGGGGAAGGGCAACGGAGTCAAATATTTTCCTTTGGCGGACGACAGTGGGAAAGACAAGCCATGTGTGCAGTGGCGAATGGCATGAAGAGCGTTAGACGGTGAGGTGTGANTATCAGCCACTTCGTTAAGAAATTCTCCCTAACAGATAATCTAAATGTAGACTCTTTCAATTTATATTAATTATCTCTGTGTATCTATTGAAAAGAAATTTTAAATTTCAACATTTCTCATCAAGGTCTCTTTTTGATTTCTCATTTTATAGTCCATGAGAAATCTCAGCTGTCCAGATTGATTTTGGCTAAGATTTAGTCAAGATGGTGCAGGGATGAAGTTTGTGTAGGATCATGCTTTATGCTCACAGAAGAGTCCTGTCTTGCCTTGAGGATTTTGGGGGAAGGGTTGCTGTAGTTGGCTAGAGTT
>VZSC01002812.1:9356-22711 GCA_013398225.1 Steatornis caripensis
TCAGGGTGGTTGAAGTCCCCCATGAGCACCAGGGCCTGTGACTGTGAGGCAACTTCCAGCTGTCTGTAGAAGGCCTCGTCAAGTTCCTCTTCCTGATCAGGTGGCCTATAGTAAACACCCACAACAGTGTCACCTGTATTGGCCTGCCCTCTAATTCTTACCCATAGGCTCTCGACTCGTTCTTCATCCACCCCTAGGGATGTACGTTACTTCTTCCGAGCCCTTTCTAGGTGATTTAATCGGGGATTGATTCAAAAGTCAGATAATAAAAATGTATATGCATGTACTTAATGTTTAGTATTTCTCTTGATGTATGTGTGTGATATTAGTAATCATATAGTGGCTTTTTCCTTTTTTATTTCATGCACCATACATCATTTCAAAGTGTTTATTTACACCACTTTTAAATCAAGGAAGAAAAAGAAGCAAAGGGAAACACAGTGGAAGCAGGATGTCCTGTATTAAAGCTAATGCATATTTATAGCTGCCTGTTTTCTGAGTTTCAGGATATTGATTTGATGCAAACAAAGCATATTTTAGTGGCATTTCCTCTTTTGTAGCATGAGTTCAAATCCAGTAAAGTCACTTGTTTCCATTTGCTTCATATAACTTTAACAGATATTATACAGTGTTAGACTTCCCATTCTGAGTAATGTTGCAAGAGTTGATTTCAAAATGAACCAAAAAAGTGGCATCAGGAAGATACAAAGAAGTCAGGAGCTATTTTAGCATATTTTGTGGGAATTCATATTATCATCTCAATTTATGAAGTCATTAAACAGGCAATGAAGCCCTGGTACCAATTATCTACAAGCTTCCTAACAATGCAAAATGGCTGGCTTCGAAATCAGATGCATGCAAAACGAGGTCTGCTATCTGAGATGGGATCTCTTTTAGGTTTAATCACATTTCCACCATGATGTCCAGATATCTGAATAAGGTTATTTAGTCATCTGAATTATCCAGGATCTGACAGGTGGCAATCTAACTGATTTTTGTTAAAAGGAAATGAAGCAAGGATACCAAAAAATTGCAAACAACGTCTTTGATCCAGTTTTGTTGTGGATCTCTTTTAAATGAATATGGGTACAGAGAACATCAAACACCAGTGTTCTGATGTGGCCTGAGGCCCTCACTATTTCACTATTAATTAAGCAGCATGAAGTATCTGTATTATTAGGGATTCAAAGAGCAAGATGCATTAATTGTGCTGTCAGTTGTTCTTCCACCCTGTAAACAGAGATGCTAATGTAGCTGTAGTGCTACTTGGTGTGGTGCAGTCCAGTGCATATAATTAACTACAGCCTGGTCGTTTGGTTCATTCGCAGTTGAAAAAGTGGAAATGTGGTGGGGTTTTGTTTTGTCAGAGGGCTAGTTATTGGATAAGTAGAACATCATTTTGTATTTCCTACCCTAAATGCCAGGAATTACCAGTAGGACCTGAAATATTAAAAGAGAAAGTATTTGCAAATCACCTGTTCAAGACTATGAGGGATCCAGGACTAGACTTCAAAGAGCTGCTAGCTGGAGGAGAGGGTAGAAAATTAAGCAAAACCTGACAAGCATGAAGTATCAGTATTTTTTTTAAGCAGTGGCACAAAGAGGGAATAAATTGTCTCTATCATAGGAGAATTCAAAGCTGCAACTTTCTTGTTATTTTAACCTAAAAATGGTTTCTCTGTCCGTGTTCAAAGTTAGAAAGTAAGGAAAACCTTTAGCGCCATTGCTTGTGATCAGAAATAAAATCACACCACTTGGGCAGTAAATTCCCACTTTGAGTGAGCATGACATGGTTTGGCTATAGCATGCTTGTCCTCATCGGTGTAACTTTTAAGTCTTTAAGACTTTAACAGTGTTTGGGGGAGGTGGATTTTAACCCCTGCCAAGGGCTTGTCCGTGGGTACCATTGAGGGTGGGGTGTCAGGGCACTGCAAGGGTTACCCTCTTCCATGTGCTGCAACAGCATGCCAGGAGGGCTAGCCATACAGTGGCCATTCATTGCAGTGAGAGACCTATGGCTAAAGCCCAAGCTGGCTTTGAAAATTTTTGTCCGTAGATAGTTTGTCTGAATTAATCAGGTTTCTAGAAGAAGAGGATTTTGATGCTTAGGAGTGCCTGAAACCCCCCTTCCTTTTGTTTATTTTCTATTTCATATATGCCTAGAGTTTTTCCACAGGGTGCTCTGAGGTCAGTGTGGACATGTGCTTAAGTATAAATAAATAAGATATTGTATTTCGGCCTCCTAAAGATTGACCTGCTCCTCCTTTCCCTGAACTTTCAGAAGATCTGAAGAGGCTGTGCTGAAGCATTTGATGTTGAAAACATCAGATCCAACTCCTGCAGGCTTTTTCATGAGGCGTAGGGATATGCTGGACTTTTGAAACCAGACGTGTATTTGTTTACAAGTTAAATAATTTGATTAATTTGTTATTTGTTTGTTACAGACATAACCCAAAGGGATAGATGATAACATGCTACCAAATAGATAATTTACATAACTAGCCTAATTGAAGTGAGTGTTTAGATTTTAAGTCAAATTTGGCCTCATTTCTTCATGGGACCTGAGGTGTTGACACAGACAGGTTTTCAAAAGAGCTCCGGGACAGATTTGCAAATGTTCAGAAAGCCGAGCTGGGACTACGTTTTGATAAGGTCTGAGCTCTCATTTATGCATCTAAATAGTGACGTGAGCACAGAGCATTACATATCTAGCATCCAGCATGTGAGACTTAAATGACATAGAGCTTTTTAGCAATGTAGTGATTTTTAACTGGATACAAATGTTGGGCTTGCGGATCAGGTTGAATTCAGTTTCTGAATTTGGGGGTTGTTTGTGGGAACTTCTTGCACGTGAGTTTGGTTTGCTCTCTGAGATTGCTTTGTAGGTTTTAGTGTAGAGGAATCGTGAAAGGCAGAGCTAAACCGTTAAATTCCTACCTGCTTTTTCACTGACACTGTGTGAAACTTCAGCTGTTGTGGGTCTCCTGAGTAGAAGATCATGACCCTTTCAATAAAAACTGGCCAAGTGTCACACCTGCAGCAAAACCCACAGAATATCCTGCTTCAGGTTTCTCTCTAAATATTTTGTCACAGCTCTGTTTTTTTCAGTCTTACACAGGACAGGAATGATTTGGCTCTGAACACATCAGCCAAGTCACATGCTCGTTTTTTGGCTCAGACCCACGGATGGGCAGAGAGAGCCAGGAGTTCTCCCATGTCTGCAACGCCAGGCACTGTGAAGCCCCGGCACAGCAGGAGAACAACTCAAGCATTTTTAAAAGGCTTAGGTGGAAAGGATGGAAAGCACCCTCTTTTCATCAGATCTCTATTTCCTTTCATACATGTTTGTGCAACTGAGCTGTCTGAAAGCACAGCAGATATTTTTCAACACACAGAAATGCTGTTTGGCAGTCTTGATATTGGTGACCCTGTTTGCAGTTAGGCATTATTGACAGACTCTGTCCTCATATGAAAATATTTTGCTATTAGTGACTTCCTCTTTTCCATGCAGTGCACAGCTAACATGATTTGCCGATTACACAGATCCTTTTCTTCTTCTTTTAATACAGGCAATTATTGAAAACAGAACTGGGATCCTTTTTCACTGAATATCTACAGGTAGGCATGTGTTTTCTTTCATTTAAATCAGATTTCACTATATGCTATTGAGCAAATTCGCTGGCTCTAAATGCTGATCTGGAGCCCCTTGAAACCATTCAGAGATGTCCACTGACTTCTCTGTGTTCTGTCATTTATGGACTAATGAGATTTGGGTTTTATATGTATATAGTTAGATAGTGAAAGCCCGAGCCACGGAATAGATTTGTGCAGTCACTGTGTTTCTGTATGACATGGCAGTCTTTCAGTAGACTTCAGACATTCTCTTTTACTTAAAATTTGAATTCCCAAGTAAACCAGTTCAGTTCATTGCAGTATATTTATTAGGAAAGACATTTAGCAGTAAGTAGACACTGTCTGTTGAAGCAGTATTCTTTCTGCTTCTCTAAGACTGACTACTTGCTTTGCGGATCAGCCATTTGAAGTTTGAGAAGCACTTTGTACAGCACAGAATACATGCTGTATCCTGAAAGCAGGAGGTGATAATATCATCATTTGGCAAGTGTTCCAAGTGATTTAAGCAAGATGGACACAGGAGGAGTCCTTTGATGACTGATCATTAAATTGAAAGACCCTCTTTATTGTCAGAAGTTAAGAATGAACAAAACGCGGAATATGATGGCTGTAGGGAAGTACAGAATTGAATAACGGTTGTCTATATTTTATTTACAGAATCAGCTGCTCACAAAAGGCATGGTGATCCTAAGGGACAAGATCCGGTTCTATGAAGGTAACTTGGATTTTAGCATGGCTTGTCTAGGTCTGTCACAGCAGTTTTAGCAAATGCATTCTGGAGGCAGTGTGATGCTTTCCACCACCTTCTTGGGACTATGGATTAGCTTGTATCAACTCATTCCTGCGTGGTGGTCCCATTGGCTTTCATCAAGGAGGAGAGATTGCCCGGAGCAGCAGCGAGGGAGTAAAGAAAAGATTGCCTCCAGCATGGACACTGCCTTCTCCTTCAATGAGATCCTGCTCAGTGTTAAGGAAAGGTGGAAAAATAGAGTGAGTTATCTTAATAAACAAAAAACTAAGGACTAAGATCCCAGTTAGTCAAAGCGTCTGGCTAAGTCCAAAATAATGCTATAGGTTGTTTTAAGAGTTATTCTGGATTCATGCTTGCATAAATGAGGTCAGACACTGTCTCTTTTTTTACAGTCAAGGCTCCATTTGTCTGTCTGCACCTTATGGAGGTGTCACCTTAGGGAAGGTGACCTTATCAAGGATATCCTCCACTTGACATTTTACAGTCACCCTCATTTTGTGTCCTGTGCTATTCTATGACATTTAGATGTACTGTTAAGTATGCCGTTTTGTCCTAGACATAGGCATACATCATCAGAGGGTGAAATAGTTTCGTAATATGTTCAAGAATTATTGCCCACGTAAACAGTCTGAAGATCTTTGAGGAGTCTTGAGGCAGTTTTAAAGAAAGAAGATGGGGCCAGACAGCAACAGGACAAGGGCAACGGGCACAAACTGGAGCACAGGCAGTTCCGCCTGAACATGAGGAAGAACTTCTTTACTGTGAGGGTGACAGAGCACTGGCACAGGCTGCCCAGAGAAGCTGTGGAGTCTCCTTCTCTGGAGATACTCAAAACCCGCCTGGGCGTGTTCCTGTGCATCCTGCGCTAGGGGGCACCTGCTTTAGCAGGGGGGTTGGACTAGGTTTATCTCCAGAGGGCCCTTCCAACCCCTGCCATTCTGTGAGTCTGTGATTCTGTGAGTGTGTTTAGCAAATACAAAATTTCAGCAAGCTGTTATTTTGCTGTTGAATTTTGTATAGTATTTTGTGGTTGCCTCTTAAAATACAGTCAGAAATGCTGGTGAGGTGAGGATTAAATTGGTCATGTTTTTTCCAAGTCCATCCTCGGAAATGTCAGCTCACTAAAACTGGCAAGTTGCAGGAGGGTAGCTGTAATCTCATTCAGAGGCAGAGGTCTTTCTGACAGACAGCTTTCTTTTAGCTTGCCTGGGGAGCTGCTTATGGATGTGAGTTTCCAAGACTGGAATTTGGGTTTCCTGGCAGCAGAGACAGCACCCCAGAGTCTATCCTGTTCTCAGTGACCCCATGGCTCCCGAAACACCCAGGACAAATTTGGGAGCACGGAAATTTTGGGGGCTTCCCTCCTGGATCTGCACCAGCAGTAGTCCTGCCCTCAAATCTCGGGTTGTCCGGCGTACTGTGGTTTGAGTTTCCCTATCTGGTTGGTGTTGAAGTTTTCAAAAGAAGAAAAAAGATGACTTCAGAGCACACTTTGCAGGATTTTTGTCCTGCAGGAGGTTTTGAAAATTTTACCTTTTGTGTTCAAATGGTGATTTTTTTATTCTTATATTTCTGTCAGGAGTTTCAATTAAATTTTAGAAGCACTGTGAAATGTACTGTGAGCATTTTTGTCATACAAAATTGACTATCTTGTGCTTCATTAAAATGAGCATTTAGAGTAACCCAGCTTCCTGGAATCTGACAAATACTTAGGGTAAATATAGGAATCTTTGTCTGACAGTAAACCAAACATATTCTTGAAAGGACACCAAAATCACATTCCTCCGTGTGCAAGATGCTCATCGTCAACAAACGGTAGGAATTCGTCAGCAGCCCCCAGTAAAAGGCCTGCCTGATGAAAGGCAGTTAATTCTGCAGCCTTTCTGAGCTGCTGTACAGAAATCCATCGCTTCACAAAACAAGCTGCCCGCAAGATGAAAGGAGTATGCGACAGTAAAGGCGTGTTTATCTCAACAGCCTAATTTGACTTCATGCAATTCTAGCAGGAAAATTTGAAAAGGACCAATGTTCAGCCCCCACATCTGGAGCCAAATTCGTGAGGGCTTAGCTTCCACTTAACCTCAACTTGTGGGCAACTAACGTATTTAACTCTCTTTAAAACTCTGCCCTTGAGGCATAGAGTGGTTGGGCTTTTCTATGATCACATTTATATGTTTGAAACACTTTAGTGTTTCAGACACTGGTATATGGAGATTATAATGCAGCAGTATTTATTATTATTGTTACTGCTACAGCTGCTAGGAAATTTTGGACCCGGTTCCCTGCTGTGTTTCACTAGAACTAATGCAAGACAAATTTAAAAAAAAAAATGAAACTGAGAACATTCTTTTTGGTCTTGTGCGTGAGTGTGTAGGATAGAGAACTCCTGCCTGGTGGTGCAGAAATTAAGATCTTGGCACGGTTCACAAGCCAGCAGCTTCAGTGTAGCATGGCGATCCACATTTGTAACTGAAAGCACTTAAAGTCATCAACCCAGGAATAATTCAGGAGTTGCAGATGGGCCAGAGCTGGTGCTATTTGTCACGCGCTTAAAAATGCAGGGAGATCAAGTATCCCATAATAAAGATTGTCACTTGACTAGCTTGAGTGTAGATGATTTCATGCGGAATTTCGTTGTGGTGTGTGTGTGCAATTCTGGGCAAAATGTCCTCTATCTGAGGCCCTAAGTAATGCTGTAATACCAAAATTAAGAATAGTATCTGATTCTGACACCAGGAGTAATATTGATTGTTTGCTATTGAATTTCCTTCCTGACAGTCGTATTGTCTTGTCTGAACGCCTCATGATCATTGATGTATTTATCTCCATGAAACTTGCTGGTGGAGGTACAGTGAGGTTGCCCTCATTTCACAGTTGGGTTAGGGGCACAGCGATGCTAAGGAGCTCGCTCAAGGTCGCACAGGCTGTTTGGGGCAACAGGTATTTGAAGCCAGCATTCAGCTATTGAGCCAGACTTCCTCTCCCGTAGAGATTGGCTCCTGCATTCGCCTCCGTGTTTTATGAAATGTTCTGTAAGAAACTCCATGTCCAACTCGGTTGTAGGACCTGGCCAGAGCCTCTCCAGTCTTTACTGGGAAGGCTTTCAGGTGCCTACAACTGAGGAGGGAATAGAGAGGGAGGTGGCCTTGCTGTGAGGATCATGGGGAACTAATGTTATAGCAGGTTTTGGCTGTATCCTTTGAAACTTATGGTAAAAAGTAGAGCTGCAACACCGTTCTCTTTTTCCATAGATCTTTGGTGAGATTTTCTGTGTAAGCGGAGATAGGGGGAAGCTAAGGGATCAATCTGAGGGGATGCTTTGTGGAGGATCTCCACAGACCACAGTTCACACTGCTGGCTTATGGCTGAGAGGGCAGAGGGAAGCACCATGGGGGAGATTTCTCTGCAGGAACGTTTCCATGTTTAACTTGCTGTGTCCTCCTTCTACTGCTTTCCTGCAGTCTTGTCCAGTAGGTATTACTGCAAGCAGAGGAAGAGGTAACCTCAGCTATTATTCTTTATTCTTCACGGGTTTTTTCTGAGTAAGCTTTAACCTCAAAGTCTCTGAGTTCACTAAGAACATTAGATGTGTCATCTGAAAAGACACAAATACTGAATGATCCGATACAGTGAAAGGAATACTAATTCCATACTGCTAATAGCTGTTACATGATTCATCTTTGGGTATAATAGCAGATCCACATTGTTTCCTGCTTATTTTAGTCTTTGCAGCTAGCTGATTACAGCCTAGGCAGTTCACTAGTTTGTTTTGTGTTTTTGCAGGGCAGAAACTACTGGATACCTTAGCTGAAACCTGGGATTTTTTCTTCAGTGATGTCCTGCCCATGCTTCAGGCTATTTTCTATCCTGTGCAGGTGAAAAATTACTCTGTTACTATAGAATCTTGAAAAACTGGAAAAAGCAGCTTTACTCGTTCGTCAACAGATTGATGCAATCCATAACTCTCTCTCCTTGGGCCAGCCTCCCAGTGCGGCTGTTCTGTATAGTAATGTCATGCAAATAAGTTACTTATGCAAACAGTGATTTGAAGTGCTTGGGTGAGAAAGATAAAGGGGAACTTTGAAAACAGGAGTGGAGTGCAGGGAGGATGGTTAGTCCTTATGTCAGCTCACACTAAAACTCAAAAAAGGTTATGAACAATAAACTGAAGTATGCACACAGTGAAATAAATGGAGCTGTGTTGACTTCAATATATGCATTTCCTTCTCTGCAATGTGAATTTGTCTTTGAAGTATCTCCACTTTCGAAAAAGGTGTTGTATTTCTGAGGTCAAATTCTATGCTACTATAAATGAACAGCAATACTCAGTGGAGTTAGGCCAGTTTATGTGAGCACAGAATTTGACTCTAGTAATTTTAAATCCACAGTAGGTACTTGATCTGATTTGGATGAAAGCTCAATCTTCTAACTTAGTGATGGCCACAGAGTGTTGTTTATCACTTAAGTCCCAAGGAAATCTGTACCAGATGGGTGTAAGTGACCTTCTAGAATTGCTTCTAGATGCCTACAGATTTTAGTGGGTGTTTGGTGCCTAAGCATATTTGGGGAAATTCGGAAACCACCTCCCATTTTTCCAAGTGGACTTGATGCTTAAAATGATTATCCAAATGTTAATGATATTACCATTTGCATCTGCAGATAATTACAAGCGTGAAATCTGAATTCAGTAGAAAAGCTGCAACTTTACACAGAATTTGATTCTGAAAGAGAAGAGCTCTAAAACCATACAGGGCTAGTTCACCCATTGACTTGTGTCTTACTAGTAGAAACTTTAAAATGATAGAAATAAGATTATATTAAAAAACTACTAGAACTCAATGGGAGATTTTTCTAAGTGCCACATAATTTAAATTGAAGGCATTTGGGCACCTAGAGATAGATATAGGTGGGCTCTCGACCTGGTTTTCCAAATCACTTGACTAAATTAGAAGTTTTTGAAAATTGCACCAAATACCCCTTTTTATTGTTGTGTTGCTGAGGCCCTTGAAAATAATTCAGCAACACAAGTCTCCTCGCCTTTCAGATGGAAAGAATTGCTTGAATTTTCAAAGGAACCTAGGGGGAGTAGGAGCCCCAGGTCCCATGTAATTTCAAGTAGCTCTAGGTGCCTGATGTTCTGAGGTTACTTCCAAAAGCCCAGCTGGTGCTTATGTGCCCTTGTAAATTCTATTCATTAGTAATTGAAGCAGATTTGGGGCCTTCTTTACTTCAGTATAAATAATTAATAAAGTGAAAAGGAAGAGGTAGGGTGGTTTTGGTTCGGTCAGGCTTCTTTGTTCCACAAACTAAGTTAAGTCAATACCAGCTGAATACCAAATTTTCCTGAAGTGTTAATGTTTGGCTGGCAGCACTCATAACTGCAGGAAAGAATATGTATGTACAGCCCTATATACCCAAGGGAAAAACCCTCATGCCAGAAACAGGAACAGTTTTACAATCCCTCATAAGGCAAGCGGTGTTAATCTCTGCAGGCAGAGCTAGCATTGTGTTCTTCAGATGAGATTTTCCTCAATGAGAAGGTATTCTTGAACTGCAAAAGGATGTGTTTGAAAATGCAATATGAAACTTCAGCTCTGCTCCTGCCTTATAGTGAAGTCTCCCAAACTGTAGAGAAAAGGAGGAACCACAGGTAGGCTGAGTCAGGATTCCCACCATAGTTTGAAGACAGTATCCAGCCAGTACTCAAAATCTTGAGAAATGATGGAAATTCAACTCTCTTTCAACCTTGCTTCTTTTTTTAAAAAAAATAAAACCATATCATACATTTCATTACTGTTAAGTACAAAATATTCATATATATCCTGCACTCAGGTATGAACCCCAACCCCTCATCATCTTCATACACAGTCAGACTGTCATTGTCTGCAGTGTTCATTACTGTCAAATCAAATTCACTGTGCAGACTTGTAGGCTGCTCTCTGTCCTTTGTTATGTTTCCTTTGCTTTTCATTCAGGTTTACCATTCTTGTAATCCCTCAGAAGCTGAGGAAGGAATTTTGACAGAGGATTTTGAAACTCATTTGCACACTGCTCATAATCTGTCTTGCTTTGTTTCTGTTTCTAAGGGGAAGGAGCCCTCGGTTCGGCAGCTGGCTCTTCTGCACTTTAGGAATATAATTACCCTCAATATTAAATTGGAAGATGCATTATCACGCTCCAGAGCCAGAGTTCCACCTTCTATTATTCAGATGCTGTTAATACTCCAGGTAAATTGGTTACTTTTCACAGGCTGTTTTTTATATCTGTCTTCCTGTACTGTACTGCTGGAGTCTTCTGTTAGCAGTCTCTGATTTTGCTTGTTCATTTAAAACTTCTTACCCAGAATGCCAGAGCATCTGTGCAATTAAGTGTGGTCCTAATATCTAAAAATAGAGACTGTAGAGGTTCAGATTGCATGCCTTAAGATCCAGAGGGTCTGAGGGTCAAGACTTGTTTTGAAATTGCGGGCTTTGAAAAATGGAGTTTTGCAAGCAGACCAGCGTGTGTGGTAATAATGTGACTTCCATTAAATGCTGCGTGTTGCTGCATTAGCAGTTCTGGATATGAAGCTTCACATCTGGAGTAGGCAACAACGTTAATATGCAATTTATGGTTGAATCATGGTCATATTTGGTCACTGGAACCAATTTCTATCAAAGCTGTTGATACAAAATCACTAAGACCAGATACTGGTATTTGCCTTTAGCGTTGGAGTTAGTCTTTTCTTAGTAGTGGTGAGGAGAAACAAAAAGAGGAATTGCAGGCAAAAGGTAAGTTTAAGGGTTTTTTTGCTTACTTAAAGAAAAGCATGAACTTGTGTTGAGAAGAAGGAGGATGAGGCAGAAGAGAGAGAGCGAGCCAAGAGTGGATTCTTAGTGGGTGAGGAAGTTGAGATTTTCCCGGCTGGTGATTTTTTCTTAATAAACAAATAGATTTACAGCAAATGAAAGTATATAGTTTCTCACACTTAAAATGTTTATTTGCTCTTCATCACCATATGTATTAGCTCTGTGTTTGAAGTTGTTCTAAAGAGCAGTATAATCTCAAGGCCAGTGATAAAAATGGAGCAAGGAATAAGATTCTCTCTGCTGGGTCAAGAAATGGTATTTCACCCCTGCTATTGTAGTGTACGTTTGTTGGAGTATATAATGGTGTGTTTAACCTAGTTGTCTCAGAAAAGATACTTATGTGATAGGACTGCCTGCCTTCGCCTTTCTCCCTAGCCTCTGTCTAGCCAAATGCTTCTTGAAAATGCTTGGCTGACTGTGGCACAATGACAGCCATATCAGAGATGTTAAGATTCCTAGGAGTTTCATGGAAATTACTGTCTGGAGAGAGGAGAGGAGCCTCGGGGAAAAGCTGGAGCATGGGCTCAACTGCATAATGAGACATCAAAGAATTCACATAACTGAGCTGTGAACCCAGCTGTATTAACAGACACCAGAGACACCACATGAGAGAGTACCATCGTGAAAACCTTAATCACAGAAAGATTGTCTGTCAGGCCTCATCCCTTCTTAGGCGCAAGGTAAACTGTCCATTGTAAACCAGGCTTCAGAAGTGTTGTTGCTAACAGATCTGCCAGCTTTTTTGTGGTTTCTTTTTCAGAGAATCTGTGTTGGCTATGGGCAGGATCCGGCTTTGAATGAATTCAGTGGTGAGCTGGGAACAGAATAACATCCTGATTTAGAAAGTTCATAGGAGGTGATGTGGAGTCATTTGCCAGGATCGGTGCTAAAAGAAACAGCTTCTTTGCAAATCTACTTTGTTCAACAACCAGAGGTGTTAACAAGGTGGATACCTGTTTAGGGTAAAAGGCCAAATCCATTCTCATTGCAAAGCTATTGATGGAAATCGGTAATGAAGTGAGAGGTAGTTTGCCCCTGGGTGTTTTTTATTTTTTATTTCTGCATACGTTACATACAGTTGCTTGGTGAGGATGATGAAAGTCCTTTCTCGGCAGTAGCTCTGCCAAACACGGTTTAAAATCTAATGGAAACTACAGGAAAAGGTCAGAAGAGGATCTGGGAATGAGATATTTGCATACTTAGCAGTGTTACTCAGTAATTGGATTTCAGAGCAAAGACTTTTTCCCCAATCTTAAATGTCACTTTAAACAAAAGCAAGTTTTATGCATTTGTGGCATAATAGTGGAATTTCCTTGACTTAGATTAACTCAATATGTGAATAGGGCTGGAAGAGAGATAACAGTTCAGCTGTCCACAGAGCACATGGTGGTCTTGTGTGTGTGGATTATCCAGACCGAGAGATGACGTCTTGATGCAGATACTGTGTAATCCCTGTTTCTGCCTACAGTGGATATCTCTTCCACAACAAACTCAGTGACACTGCAGCGGATTCCCTTGGCTAGAAGATGAGTCTAGTGATGTCGAACCTGGACGAAGTGTTGAACCTCGCACCGAGTTTCCCCGTTTCTGTTCTGCCAGCCTTGTGCAGCTGTGTTACGTAATTAAGGAGTAGGTAATGCTCTTCAAGACAGCAACTGTAATGTCAGCTGAAGGTCACAGGTTGACAAAGGCCGATGCTGACATGCACCAGTCTGTCCTGTTAGACTGGATTAAAGCAGAGCAAGGTGAATCTGGTATTGCTCATGTTTTAGCTTGTCATGGTGTAGGGGTTGAGCTCTGTCAGTTTGTTAGGAGAAGACACTTTTCATACAGAGAGGAAGGGAAGCTGTTTAAAGAGGAAATGGAAGCCGCAGCAATCCTTAGACTCTTTTCAGGAGGTAGGTGCCAATTCGGCAAAGCTCAGTAAGCACGTGTTTTACCTGAGCGTGGGTTGGCTTCAGCGTGTGAGTGATTTCGTTGACCTCTGTGAAGTTAGTGACCTATTGCAAGTTGCATGCATACCTTGCTTGCTCAGCTGGCCATGCTGTGGCAAGGACAATAAAACAGTCCCTGCCCGAAGACCCCCTGAACACCCACAAATCGATGGGTCCCGATGGGATGCA
>VZSC01002812.1:23427-65180 GCA_013398225.1 Steatornis caripensis
GAGAGGAACCTGATGAAGTTCAACAAGGGCAAGTGTAGGGTCTTGCACCTGGGGAGGAACAACCCCATGTGCCAGTACAGGCTGGGGGTTGACTTGCTGGAGAGCAGCTCTGCGGAGAAGGACCTGGGAGTGCTGGTGGACAACAGGCTCACCATGAGCCAGCAGTGTGCCCCATCTCCCTATCTGGAGATATTCAAAACCCGCCTGGATGCATTCCTGTGCAACCTGCTCTAGGC
Source organism: Steatornis caripensis (assembly GCA_013398225.1). Classification (NCBI taxonomy): domain Eukaryota; kingdom Metazoa; phylum Chordata; class Aves; order Caprimulgiformes; family Steatornithidae; genus Steatornis; species Steatornis caripensis. The sequence goes on from VZSC01002812.1 coordinate 23,664, forward strand.
TAACCTGCTTTAGCAGGGGGGTTGGACTAGATGATCTCTAGAGGTCCCTTCCAACCCCTAGCATTCTGTGATTCTATGAAAAGGGCCTGAAATGGAATTGAGACCCTTAGTCATTGTTCGGGTGATTGATTTTCCTTATTTGCGTCAGATCTTTCATCCTGTCCACAGTAAACTATTTGCTGGAAGTATGCGTGCCAGCCGTGCATTTAATATGCTAGCGTGTTACACAGCACCCACACCAGTCCTCTGGCATACAGTGACGTGATAGAGAGTATGGGTAGGGACAGAAGGGATCGCCAGCCTGACACATACCTCACAATTTGCCCACAGAGCCAGGTACCTCCATTTCTTTACATCTAAGACATCAAAGATTTAAAAAAAAAAAAAAGGAGAGGCAGGAAAATCTCATGCCTTCTCTATGCAGTCCCTCTTTGAAGGAAAGGAGAACCTCCATTTTTGGGATAGAGCTGTTACAAGTATTTTAATAGCAGATGGTATATCTGAAGCTTTGTTGTAAGATACCCTGCATTTAAAGGACCAGAAATTATTCCTCAGGTTAATTATTAGACTCCAATGCAATTATTAGACTCAAATTAGACTGGGTTCTCCAATCCAGTAGAGCCACTTCTGCATCTCACCAGTGCTATAACCTGGATTAATTACAAGCCAGTAATCTATCAGGAAAGAGGCAGAACAGGGGGAAGGAGTGATATTCCCAAGCTGTTGAAATCAGTGGGAGTTCTACTATGGCATGGAAGAACGGCCTTATACCACTCAAACTTTCTGTTGCTAACATAGCCTGACCCAGTTACAAAGCACGAACTGAAATGTTAATCCTTTGTGGTCGCTTATAGGCAACAGAAACTAAAGTGCCTCCAGGATGCTCCTGTTTAACTTTTTGGGCCTTCAAGTAGACAGGAACAAGAACAAAAACTGCTTTTGAGCAGAGAGATGCACAGGAGCTCACATAACTACTCTGAGTTGTCAGTCTCACCTCAATGACCTTTCTCTTTGGATGGAATTAGAAGGCTGGAGGGAGAGGGATAAACAGAAGGAGATTAGAAAAGAATTGTCTCCCTTATGCTCTGTGAACCAGTGAGCAAAACTACCACCAGAGGATAAACAATGCAACTTACCTCCCAAAACCTGTAGTCAAAGAAGACCTTTGCCACTGAAACGGGAATGTCTTATCTCCAGGTATCTCTCTTGAGGTCTGAGAAAGTTGGAAGAGAAGAATTAAGAGAGTGTTTATCTGCATCTTTTGGTTAACATCAGGATTATTTGAGTTCACAGGATCTCGCTGGGTGACCTGAGGTATTTAAAAACCCTAGAAAAGCACAGCACAATACCTCTCGTGCTGAGGGATGAGGCCTCACTAAATGTAAGCTCTAAAGAGAAAAATAAAACCTGTGGTTTCCTTTTTGGCTTCTCTGAGCTTCATTTGAACTCCTTTGCCTGTTGTTTTTCTCTGTAAAGGAAGACAAAATAAATTCATAAAACTGCCCGGTGGGACCTACTTATCACTGGGAAGTTCCTAAATGTAGGTTCAGCTCCTTGCACTCTAAAAGGGGTGGAAAAGCACATTGCAAGCGCTGAAAGCAAGTACAGAGAGTGCTGTTTTTCCATTTCGGCAGCCACACAGCAAACCAAAGATAGCGTAGTGGTTAAAAACAAAATACCCTTCAGTATCATAAAACTGCCTGTGGAACAACAGGTTTGCTGTAACACTGCAGCGTGTGCCAGCTGGGGTCAATTCTTTATGGCCATAGGGTTTCAAATTTGGTGGTTGCTTTTGAGAGGTTGTCTTACTAAGTCTCTTAGACCAGCAGCATAGGTTGAACAAAGTGGTGTGGGCTTGTGGTTTCAACATGCTTTTAATTTCTCTTTACCTTTTTCTCAATTCCTGGTTTGTAAGACACAAAAAATAGAAACTAATAAAGAAATGTATTGTAGACCCTATTTAAATACACACCACCATATCAAAAACCCGCGCTCGCCCTGGGTTGTGCATAAGTGTGTCTTCTTCCTTCCGGGTGAAAGGGTGGCTTGTCTGTGTCGTTTGCATCAGCTCCATAGGCACATAACGAGTCAGGTAAGAGATCTTACAGCCAAGACACTGCCTGGCATAAAAGGAAGAGTCCTCCATCGCTGTGTATTGGCATACACAAAACTGAGAATCTAGCCCTCAAGATTTACACCTCAGACTATTTTGTAGAAACAATGCTTGCTTCTAAGTAAAATCCTCTATCTTACTCTCTCTTATTTATTGTCTCTTTCGGCAAGTGCAGTTTGCAATAATTAAATTCACACAGGTTTGTTACCTTGGAATGACTTTGTATTGCCATGATTTTTAACAAGGCAAAGCATTCATTTGTTGTAAGGAAAAGATTCTTTTGAAAGAAAATTTTGACCTTTTTGCTAGTGAGGAGTACTTGTCATATTAGATTTTGAATTCCTTCATATGATTTTTAGTATTGTGCTAGTTTTCTAGTGCTGGGAATCATTTCTGCATGGAAGCAGCAAAAATGCTAGAACTGTTTATTTCACCTATGTCTTGGGGTATTGCCTCAAGCAGGTTGGGATGTGCTGTGTTAATGAGACAGGAAACTGGGAACTGACCAGAGAGTTCAAAGAAGTGTCAGCAGCAGTAGCCTGAGTGCAATACAGGGGAACCAGAAAGGTCTAAATGTACATTACAGCGGTGCTGACGCTTCCCTCGGCCAATGGTACCAGGTGGGAGTGCTAAATACACTATTTGTATTGGCCAAAGTACTGCCTTTGCTTGCTTGCCGTCTGTCAGTCGAGAGCAACTCCCCTGACACAGAAGGGGCATTGGTGTGCACGGTAAGGACGTGAGTCAGTGACAGTCAGTGGCTATCTAATATTCCATTTACGAGCTGTAGGCTTATAGTTAAGGAGGGAAACCACATCAGAGGCATTTTCCTTCTATAATGTTTTTAGCTCTGTTTCCACCTGGCACATATTTCACAGCTCACCACAAGTGTGTTTTCTCTAGGGGCAGAGATAGGGGGAGCCAGGGTGGTTGCTGTTAACATTTTTGTAAGCCTGACTGACGGGGCTTTTTCAATAGTAACTCCAGTGCAGCCAGCATTTCTGCACCACAGACCTTGAAAGATCTGTGCTCATGTGGATTCTCTTTGTAACTAAGGCCAACGGAAGTCAATTGCCGTATGAAAAGAGCAGATTTTGTTTTGAAATTGAGTACTTTCCAAAATTACCCCTCAACGTGTTTGACAACACTGCATGTTACCATATCTGTAACCTTAAGCAGCATAAAACCAGAAAAGCAACAGAAAACGTTGTAGTTTTTTTTTTCCTTTGTTATATGTGAACCTCTCATGAACACCATGGTGTAGCAATTGTGTCTTGTCCCTTGTCTTAACAGAAAGACAGTGTTCAAGGGAACATGACCACAACCTTGTGTGTACTCATTAAACTCAATTGTTTTAGAAGGCAATTTACATTATGCAAACTCCCTTTGGGCATAGGCTCATAGTGAATTTAAAGAGTACCTTGCATTAAGTAAAATGTCACTTCTGTGAAGGATACCAGTTAGTTAACCAAAGGTATGGCTTCAGATGGAGTTCGTCAAACGCCGCCGCAGCAGCTGTCTAGACTGCCCTGAGTTACGCTGTTACGTCCACCAGGCCCTCTGCAGTTCCTCCCCATTTGCTGTCTTGCACTGTGGTAGGTGAGAAGTGCTTACTTGTCCTCTGTCCAGTTACCCAACACTTGCCTTGGGGCTACAGTGGGCGTACATGGAGTTGTGGTGTAGCTGCTGCATATGGCACCTGAGACTACCTTAGCCACAGTAATTTACTCTTTCAAACTAAGCGTGAGTTGTTTCAGCTCAAGTCAGTTAGGTACATGTTTAACCTCAACTAAACCAGGCTGTCCTTACACGTCTGTCTCCTGGAGTTCACATCCACGAATGAAACTGGACTGTTAAAATGAGTACAAGTTCATTGGTACACAAATCCTTAATCCTCAGCTAAATAGTTAAATCAGTAAAATCATTCTTAACTTGAATTAGAATGACCCTGCAGACCCTATAATTTTATCGAGTAAGAGGGAGAAGATCTTAACTAATCGCAGTAGTTTGCACAAATGTCTTTTAGGGATCCATCTGGGCCAGCAGACTAAACTGGCATATAAAAGATAGTACAGAAATTTTGACTATCGAAAAACTCTGAGCAGGAAATGTTCCCACTGTGCAAGAATCCTTTGAGGCCGGGTGCTTTAATACTGTAATTCATGGATTCTCTACAGGGGGAATATAAGAAAGTTCATCTAAGCTATCTTTTAAAGAAGATTAATTAAACCTCATTAAAACTCTGTACGGACACTCACTCTGCAAATTAAAGGTCTAGGAAGGGAGGCAAGTTAAATTAATGACACTTCAATTCTACATCAGAGGCCTAAGCTCAATTTATCCAAACAGCTTTTTGTTCTTAATTTAGTGAATATTACTTCACTTTCCTGGATGCCACCAGGTAGACAAAGCCACTGGAGAATTGCATCTGTTGAATTGCCCAGGGCTGTACAGGGGGGATCCCCAAGAGGTGGCAGTCACTTCTTGGCTGTTATGGCCAACCACAGACCTGGGAGCCATCTGAGCTGCCCTGGGCACCGTGGGTNTGCTTTAATACTGTAATTCATGGGTTCTCTACAGGGGGAATATAAGAAAGTTCATCTAAGCTATCTTTTAAAGAAGATTAATTAAACCTCATTAAAACTCTGTACGGACACTCACTCTGCAAATTAAAGGTCTAGGAAGGGAGGCAAGTTAAATTAATGACACTTCAATTCTACATCAGAGGCCTAAGCTCAATTTATCCAAACAGCTTTTTGTTCTTAATTTAGTGAATATTACTTCACTTTCCTGGATGCCACCAGGTAGACAAAGCCACTGGAGAATTGCATCTGTTGAATTGCCCAGGGCTGTACAGGGGGGATCCCCAAGAGGTGGCAGTCACTTCTTGGCTGTTATGGCCAACCACAGACCTGGGAGCCATCTGAGCTGCCCTGGGCACCGTGGGTGGCACCTACCAGCTACAGCAGTGGTGGCACCCAGCACAAAATGGGAGGACCATTTGCTCTCCGTGACTGAGCTATTTTTGTGCGGGTAGCAAGGTCAGCCAATGCTGTGGTCGGGGTTGCTGGTGCAGCAGCCCCTGTTCCGCCCTGGTGAGATTCACCTGGTCCCACTCACCACAAGAACGGCAGAAGTCACACGTTCAACAGAAAGACTGTGCAGGGTGATTTTCTAGTGCTGTGTACGTGGGCTTTCCCATGCTTTTGGAGACAAGTCCCCATCAGTTTCCAGTCAGATCTGTCCTGAGCGGCAGCTGCGTGTGGAGGGGCTTAGGTAGCAGTCCCCTGCACAGGTACCACCATGCCCCTGCCTTCTCACTACCTACAGCTTTATGGCTGAGCACAGGGCTAGCAGAGTAGCTTTCCGCCAAGAGATTTCAGAGGCAGCCCATGTGCCCGTTCTCCGCCTGCTTCTTCAGCCATTCCTGCAGTAGACACGGGGCTGCATATGCTGCAGCACGCTGGATTTTGACCACTGGTGCTTGCTGGTAGCACAGCTTCTTCTCCTGTCGTCTTGCTGGCTGCTTCATCACCTGCTACTTCCCATACGTTGCCTTCTGACTTTTCCTCCCCAATCCCATCTTATTTTTCCATATGACAGACGGGAGGATGGCAGGAAGGGAAGTAGCTGGCATCACGTTAGTTACGTGGAGGACAGCTGGAAGCTCATCTTTGCAGGCAGTTCATTCGCTGATCTCTGTTTCCCCCTCCTGTCTTCAATTATGCTTATCAGCTGCGTCGAGGCCCGGTAGCACCTGGTTGCGGAGTGCCAGGACACACAGCAGGGGAGAGCTGCCTGTGCCATGGGCCCATTAGGTGGCTGTGACTGATAAGCATCTCTCAGCGATGCCTGAACTGCTGAGTCCTTCTGGAGGCAGCAGTGACCTGAGCAAGTTGCGGGGAGCCAGGTTGCAGCAAGTGGAAATGCAGATGCTGTGAAGCTCCATTTGCTGTGTAGGCAGTGGGAGCTGGAGCTGGCTGTGGTCTCCGGCAGGTAGCCAGCTGCCTGTTTGGTCTGGGGACAGACAGGGGCACGGCCAGCACTCCTTGCCCTAGAAGGGGGGTGTCCCCCATCAGCAGGCACAGAGCAGTTTGTGCACACCGATGTGAATGGCAACTGTGTGGAAAAGTCCCCTATGATTAGAGAGGAGTGAAACAAATTGTTTCCTATATGAATTGTTCGGAAGCAACTCTGGCAGCTATTTGCTCGCCATCAGGAGTGATTTCTCCTGGGGTTTTGGTGTTTACTTGTTTCTCTGTCTATGCTATAGAATTTTGTTATTATGAGACGATGTGTTTCCGTTGAAGCCGACAGGGTGCTTAAAGCTAATTATATAAAATGTCCTAGCCTCCGCCTTCTCCCCGGAAGGTGCACTGAGAAGGAAAAGAGTTCTGAAAGGTATGGAAGCTCATGCTTTGCAATGGCACTCAGCCCCTGTCCCCAAGCCTCTCCTCTCCAGGTCTGCAGTTGCTTGTGCCAGAGCTAGCGGCCTGTGGGGACAGCACGTACCAGGCTGGTGGCATGGGGACTCATGCAGAGGGTATCTGCTTTGTGGGATATTAAAAAAAAAAAAATGCTGTGCATTGCAATCTGCAAAAGATGCAGAGTGATTGAACGAGTCTCTCAGAGGCATCCTTTCTCCCATGGTGTGTAGACAGGGTTAGTTGTCTTCTATGAGTAATTTCACAGTCTTACCCTTAGCTCTGCTGCGGCTGGAGAAGAAACAATTATGTGGCACAGTGATATGTGACATGTACTATGAAATTCATTAACTTGCCACTACCCAATTATTACAGGCAATTCAAATGTGAACAGTTAATCATGTGTCAGAGCAGGATTCAGATTACATTCTTTGATTTAAATCGTTATCTGTTGGGAGTCTTTGGTTATCTCCAGTTTGCTACCGGGTAGTTGCAGCAAAACTTCTGTAGCACGTGGTGGCAATGATGTGACAGACGTGTGGGCAGTTGTGCCGAGCGTCCCCGGTACGTTACGGCTTTGCTGCATGCAAACCTACTGGCCACAGCAGCATGGTTTTGCTGAGAAGTGACCATCCATCAGAAAGAGAGTAGGAGCCGTGGTGCGGCAAGCCAGGGGCATGGGGAGAGGAAGGAACCACTCCCAACTTGCGTGCTTTTCAAAATGGATCCAGAGGTCTCCGGTTTGAAGTCCTTAGGCAGGAGATAGCTCTTTAGTGCTCTTTGATCCAAATGCAAAGCAAAAAGCAAATTGTGCTGCAATCAAGTAGATGCTGGCAAGAGGAAAAGCCATCATTTAGCCTGGCTGAAATCTGTCAGAAAGGAATTTTGTGAAATACAGCTGTTGCACTCAGAGTGGCTCTTGCATAAAATCAATTAAATTTCTTCTCCTTGAGCAGCGAAGAGCTGTCAGCTGCTTCTGTTACCATCCGCCGTGTATCTCCAAGCCTCCTTTTTTGCTAGCATGGATAGGCAAGAGCCTTCATGCACTGGGCACTGTATAAACACAATGAAAATATGGTCTCTGTACTGAAGATCCTGAAGCCTAATGCAAGAGACAGTAGATGTATCTGGACAGACAAATGTGGAATACAAGGACACAAACATACTTGAAGTGATTTTGTGGCAAATAATGTTGGCCTTAGTGGTTCAAATGTCCTCTAGAAGGGCAATGCAGTCCTTGTCCTCTGGTTGTAGGTTGCCTGTTGCACTTCAACAAAAAAATAAATCCCTCCTTCCTCCTGTATCACTCATGAGCCTTTCTTGCGGTTTCCTTGTTTAGTTCAAGAGAACAAAACCTTGGAAGAAGCAGTGGGGTATTTCCATTGTTTCTCAAAATGTCTGGATCATATGAGGACAGATGTTTAGGCAGTATGACACTAATGCAGCTCTGCTAAAGCCTCTGTAGCTAGAGGAGGATTTGGGCAGTAGTTTTCTCTGAAACATTCTGGAACATGGTTATATATTTAGCAGCGTTGTTAACATTTAAAACAGAAGCAAGGAGAAGGCTTGCTCCGTGGAGGTGTCTGTGTAATGTGACGTGAATTGAAGCATCAGCCAGCTTTGGAGAGGAGGCGGGGGGCAGACTTTTGTTTCAGTAGTAGGGTCATATCGATGAGAGGTAGGTCAGGGACATCTGTTGGCTTCAACCACACAGGTTTCCATTACGTGTACATGTACCACGGTTGTTGCAAGAGTTGCTGAACACGGCTGAATTTTGCCAGAGCATGGAGTTGCCAGTGTGCATGTTCCTAACGGATGATGGGGACAAAGGAGACCTTTAGAATGACTCCTACAGTCACATTCTTAATCCACGTACTGTTTGCATTTGGGGAGTACTCAGTGCTCTCCAGCTGTAAATTCAGATTTTATGTGCTTGTATTTCTTTGTTTCCTTTTTATCCTCTATATTTTCGGTTGCTGAGAGAGAGTCTCTGCACTAGATCCAGTCGGTTACTTTCCAAGTATTTTGAATTGGGGAAGACTTTTTAATGAAATGTTCTGTAGGAACCTGTTGATTTCAGCAAAGCTTTTGCTGCCAGCCAGGAGGGCTCCCGCAAGCCCAGGCTGCCAGGCACCCGGACTCTAAAACTTCTGTGTTCTGGGACTGATGGAAGCTCGTTCTCCTTGTGCAAGAGAATAACCACAAAGCGCTCGCTAAAGAGTGCGCTGCTCAGTTACCAGTTGTACCTCTGGGTTACTCCCTGCCTGCACAAGCAGCAGGCTGAGGGCAAGCAGCTGTCCTGAGTGGCTGGTTGCCCAAGCAGACAGCTGCCTGTGGGTGGTGTCTGAACCACGCACCTTCTTAAGCTGGGATAGATAGGTAATCTGGAGGTGATCTGCTGCTTTCTGGCTCACAGGGATGAGTTGGTGGTGGTGAAAATTGTGTCACTAACAGAAATAGCAAAAATTTTTAAAAATCCAGAACACGCAGCTGGCTCATCTGCTCAGTATCTTCAAGTGTATTTCAGAGAAGCAAAAAGTTTGTGGAGTAGATTTAATCACCTGCAAAGGATGAAGCAGTGTGGAGGATGCTGAGGGATGAATTAATGATTTAAAGGGAGAGTGTGGCTGTGAAAGGTAGTTGTCAGAAATCCTCACAAGTAGGTAACAGCAGCCAAGTTAATGTTTGCAGCTCTTCAAAAGCACTTCTTGGATGTCTCTTCGAAAGAGCCCAGATGGAATGAGGGAAGGGTCTGCCATGCTTTTTTCTGTTTGAGTATCCACCTGAAAATAAATGCAAGGTGGGATTTTCTTGTAATAAATGTTAAATGAGAAAACAGAGCCAAGACGAGGTAAGAGACTTGAATGCTCAGAATTAAAAGTCATCAATTCCCCAGCAAGGTTAGATGAGCTTAACGTGTATAGATCAGCAAGAACTTCAGGAGGGAGCCTAAAACGAAATGAGAAGCTTTATTCTCTTGGACAGCAAACATCACATCTAATTATTTGGTAACTTGCAGGGAGATCTCTGCATGAGGCTGCGCATGCACTTCTGTGCACATGTGTGTTTGTGAGTGTAATGTGGTAGTGCCAAAGCATTTGTAAATGCACATAAACTAGCTCCAGCTCAAATTTATTCCATAAACAGCTCTTCAGAGATGCTCACCTCTGCATAAATTCATTTGGTGGGTTGTTTCAAAGTCACGTTACCTTATTTGACTGAGATTATTGCAGCTCTCATGTGTGCCCAGGGGAGTCACTCAGCCAGGAATCAGACAACCTCTAGCCCAAAAACCATGAAAAGGCAGAAATGCATAGCATTATTTTTGGTGGATCTTTATTAGCAAACTGGCTGTTCAGCTTCTGCAGGATCCTAAGCACCGTATTTAAAGCCTCAAAGAAAAAGCCTCAAAAAAAAAAAACCTTCCTTACTTCTAATCGTTTCATATCTTTTACTTACCTTCAGTCTTCATCTTCTGCTTTGTCTTTTGCAGTCTCATATAAAATGTTCAATAACAGTTTAAAGAAAAAGAAGACTAGCCTGTTCTTAGCGTTTGATCCTTTTCGGAAAGAAAAATCCTATTGCTGTCTTTCTGCAGCCGAGCCATTTGAAGAACTCTCACCAGCTGAACACAAACCGTGTCTGGGTGTTTTGTCTTCCTTATCTTTTGTCTGTGTCTCAGTGCCACCAGTGAAAGGAAGAGAGAGATAGAGCAGCTTCTCTTGCTGACATTGACATAACTTGGCACTTGCTGGAGATTAAAGTGAGTATGACAAGATCTTTATTTCTGAGGCAGTCACAGGGATCTAAGTGCTCACTTCTGTCAATACTGCAATGGCAAGCTTCTCTGCCTCTCCTTCCTGTGAATGCTGTTGCTATGATAAAAGCAAGAGGCAGAGATGAGACGAGACATGATTTAACCCTTCAAATATATTAGGCTTTACCAGTATGCTAGTGGCTTAGGACATAATGAAGTGAGGGAAGAGTAATGTGAGGGAACACTGCTGGGGGCTCATAACGATACAACCATGAATTGTGTGGCTGCATCTCTCTGACACATGCAGAAAGCATACCGGTGCCTGGGAATGGACTTGTAATGCATAGGGCATGGCCTCCAGTGATTGTAAACCAGAATGAAACTATTAGCCTAACAGGGGTTATTCTGACTTCAAGCAATTGAGAATTTGATGTACAAATCCTACTTTTCACGTTTTCTCGCACCATGAGCTACACCTGTTTGCAAACACACATAGCATAGTCTAGGAGGTTTACTGGAAAGGAGTCCATTGTGAATTCTTAGGCCCCTCCACTGGGCTGAGATAGCCCTCTGAGAGGGGAAACTGCTTTCTTCCAGCTTGTTCCAGTCTGCAGAGGTGTGGCCTCCGTCCCCCCGCTGCCCGAGCACATTTTCTCATTCTGCCTTTGGACTGCTGCAGAGAAACCGCCACAGGGAAGGGGGCATGCATGGTTTAATTGGATCAGATTCAGCTTAGTCAACACAAGCTTGAACAAAACAAAATTTAGTCCCTGCTTGAAGCAGTTTTGATCCTGTTTAGAGTCTGTTTCCTAAAGGCTAAAAAATGTCTGAGTTGTCTGCTTGGGATGAAAGTGGCATGAATCATCAGGGCAACCCAGGAGGAAGTACCTGAAATTTTCTGTCCTGGCAAACACAGACAAGTGGGCTAGAAGCACCATCAGGAAGATTAAACTGCTAGTCCTTGACCCCTTTCTGATCCCAAGCATTTCTTTTCACCCAGATGTCTCTTCAAAATGGATCAATTGATCTTGTAGTCCATCTCAGTGAGCTCCCAGAATTTAACTCCATGTTTTTATGGGACTTGAAGATCTCATGTGGAGAGTTCTCCAGAAATGCTGATCCCCATTGAAGCTAGTAGAACATGAGCCAGCAGTGTGCCCTTGCTGCAAAGAAGGCTAACGGTATCCTGGGCTGCGTTAGACACAGTATTGCCAGCAGGTCAAGGGAGGTGAGCTTTCCCCTCTTCTCAGCATTCGTGAGGCCACACCTGGAGTGCTGTGACCAGTTCTAGGCTCCTCAGTAGAAGAGAGACATGGACATACTGGAGGGAGTCCGACAAAGGGCCTTGAAGATACTAAAGGGACGGGACCATTTCTCATGTGAGGAAAGGCTGAGAAGGCTGGGACCGTTCAGTCTCAGGAAGAGAAGGCTCAGGGGGATGTTATCAATGTATATAAATACCTGAATTGGGGATGTAAAGAAGATGAAGTCAAGCTCTTTTTAGTGGTGCCGAGTGACAGGACCAGAAGCAATGGGAACAAACTGAAACACAGGGGGGTCCATCTGAACACAGGGAAACGCTGTTTTACTGTGGGGGTGACTAAGCACTGGCACAAGCTGCTCAGAGAGGTGGTGGAATCTCCCTCTTTGGAGAAATTTGAAAACAGTATGGACATGATCCTGGGCACCTGGCTCTAGGCGGCCCTGCTTGAGCAGGGGTGTTGGACCAGATGACTCCAGGGGTCCCTTCCAACCCCAGCATTTCTGTGATTCTGTGAACATCAAGATTTCATCAATGTAAGTGGAGAAATTAATCACTCTCTACACGTCTTAGCTGTTTCACCCTGTTTTCACCCTTGTTGGCTTGGGCTGGACCACCCGCTTTTGTCACTCAGCATAGTTCCACTTAAATGCAGTTAACGTTCAGACTTCAGCTGAATAATTGTTGCCAACAGTCCTGTCCTTCTCTGTCAGACAGCAGAAGGGATCAGCATTGCACCCGCTCATCTCCTAGATGGGAAAGCTGCAACTACACAAGGAAAGCCCTTAGTGAAATTACCAAACAAATCCATCGTCTCCCCTGTTCGGAGGACTCAGTAGTTACACTGATTCTTTGTTTCTGGAAACTAGTTATCCTATCAATTATTGACCATCTTCATCTTGTTGGTTAAATGATTAAATGATTGGTTAAGTGTACAGAGGGTTTATGCTTAAGGGCTACTGCAGAGTCCCATGCAGCAAGTTTTTACATCAATATTTGCCAGAAGCACTGATGTATTCTACAAGAAAGCCCACACTGAGCATGCCCTAATCTGTATTTTTTTGGCTGTGCACTTCTGCTACCGCTGTTAGCAAGAAAATGCTGAATTTAATTAGCTCTTAGTCTGACACTGCANAGTTCTAGGCTCCTCAGTAGAAGAGAGACATGGACATACTGGAGGGAGTCCGACAAAGGGCCTTGAAGATACTAAAGGGACGGGATCATTTCTCATGTGAGGAAAGGCTGAGAAGGCTGGGACTGCTCAGTCTCAGGAAGAGAAGGCTCAGGGGGATGTTATCAATGTATATAAATACCTGAATTGGGGATGTAAAGAAGATGAAGTCAAGCTCTTTTTAGTGGTGCCGAGTGACAGGACCAGAAGCAATGGGAGCAAACTGAAACACAGGGGGGTCCATCTGAACACAGGGAAACGCTGTTTTACTGTGGGGGTGACTAAGCACTGGCACAAGCTGCTCAGAGAGGTGGTGGAATCTCCCTCTTTGGAGAAATTTGAAAACAGTATGGACATGATCCTGGGCACCTGGCTCTAGGCGGCCCTGCTTGAGCAGGGGTGTTGGACCAGATGACTCCAGGGGTCCCTTCCAACCCCAGCATTTCTGTGATTCTGTGAACATCAAGATTTCATCAATGTAAGTGGAGAAATTAATCACTCTCTACACGTCTTAGCTGTTTCACCCTGTTTTCACCCTTGTTGGCTTGGGCTGGACCACCCGCTTTTGTCACTCAGCATAGTTCCACTTAAATGCAGTTAACGTTCAGACTTCAGCTGAATAATTGTTGCCAACAGTCCTGTCCTTCTCTGTCAGACAGCAGAAGGGATCAGCATTGCACCCGCTCATCTCCTAGATGGGAAAGCTGCAACTACACAAGGAAAGCCCTTAGTGAAATTACCAAACAAATCCATCGTCTCCCCTGTTCGGAGGACTCAGTAGTTACACTGATTCTTTGTTTCTGGAAACTAGTTATCCTATCAATTATTGACCATCTTCATCTTGTTGGTTAAATGATTAAATGATTGGTTAAGTGTACAGAGGGTTTATGCTTAAGGGCTACTGCAGAGTCCCATGCAGCAAGTTTTTACATCAATATTTGCCAGAAGCACTGACGTATTCTACAAGAAAGCCCACACTGAGCATGCCCTAATCTGTATTTTTTTGGCTGTGCACTTCTGCTACCGCTGTTAGCAAGAAAATGCTGAATTTAATTAGCTCTTAGTCTGACACTGCATGGCTGATTCTATGCACTGTGTTACCCTTGGTGTCAGGATTGCAAAGGCTGAGAAGAATCAGTTACCACATCTGATACCTCCCTGAGTGTACTCATGAGTCTGCATTTACTCCGTGTGTAAATGGAGGCCAGGTGCTGCTCCACAAATGTAATTCCATTTATATAATACTGGGGGATTCGCTCTGCAGGGCTGACTCCCAGGGAACAAGGTGGGCAGTTGAGGGTGAGGAAGCACAGTATCTCCACCTACTTGGGCTTCCTGATTTTGTGTTGGAGCCTAGAGAGTTCCTGCAGGAGGTATAAGAGCGAGATCTTTGAGTTTTTCAGTAGAGTATTGTGCATGTCAGCTGACGATGGAGTAAATGTGAGCGGGAGACTCCCACGATGATGCTGTGCGTTGCAGTAAGAGGAGCAGCTCTGAACAGCTGTGCACAGGAGGATAGCTTAAGCTGTTTGGGCAACTGTTGCTGGTCCAAGTGCCACCGTGGTCTCCCCCAAAGCATGAGGCTGGGTGGGCTTGGTCAATGAAAGTGCTGCAGTGAAAAGAAAAATTCTATATGCCTAGGGGCCACTCCTGAAGCCTCTTCTCAACCAAATAAACTGTAACATAACTTTGGTGCCATAAGTTTGTGTGTGAGAGTTGCAGGATCAGTAAAAATTAGATTATTAGATATTAGATGATATTAAGTATGTGCATGTGTCTTTTTAAAGGAAGATGGAAGGATGCAGACCTCAATCCAGAATGAATGTGACCCACAGCATACTTGGGAGCACGTGCTGTACTGCCAGTGGTGCACATGGCAAGGACTGGTGACCAATTTGTCCCCAGTTCCACCTTGCAGTGATTTCATGCCCACTCTGAGTCTGGATTGCTCTATGTTGCTGAAGTTTTAGAAGGTTAGATACGATGCAATGAAAGGTGTTACACGTGCCAAAGTGGGATAACAAGTAGTCGTGACCTGTAAGGGCACTGGTTTCCAAATCTCGTACAAGCAAGGCTGCTGCTGTCTCTTTGACTGAAATAAGAAGCAGATCTTGCCGTTTACGTGGTCACCAGGGTGTGTGCTGCAGTCTGCACACCCTTATCAGTGCTAGCTGAGTAATGTGTGTTTTCATTATAGATATTCTGTGTCTGCTTTGCGCTGTGTCTTGTGACTTTTAATTTCAGTTATCCCTGGGAGTAGTTGGGCAACTATTATTATCCAGTATTTGTCAGATTATCGCAGCTACGTGTGTGTTTCTTTCAGTCATATTGATCTGACCTGTTGCCAGTTAAAGAAATGTGTTTCTTAATACATTTTTCTTTCCTCCAAGGAATCTGCTGCTTTAAAGCAGAAAACAGTTAAATTTCTTAGCTGTTTTCCTGTGTGGTTAAGACAGGGCAGTACATGGGGACAGGACCTCACTTTGCCTTTGGGCTTCCTGCACTTTCTGCAGCACATTTCATTTCAGGTAGCACCAGGTCAGGACTGCTCCAGCAGTAGGTTGTGGCTTCTTGTGGGTAGACCAGGGTGGAGGCCAGCTGTTAAGGACACCCCAGCTGACCCAGCCTGAAAATGCCCGGGCGAACCCAGGCTGAGGATGCCCCAGAAGACTGAGGTTTAGGGTGTGTTATCCAGCCGTGAGCTGAGCTGTACACAGCTGCTTCCTGTCCCATGGGCAGAGGACTTTGTTCTTCTGGGCCATCAAGTCACCAAGAGTAATGATTGCTGAAATGACTTCATTAAATCAGCCAGAAGCCTGACTTCTGCTCCTTACTTTCTTGAGTCCAGAAGTTGGTAACTCAGAATCTGGCTTGTAGCTGTTCCTGCTTGGTGTCCACTGCGGTAGAGCTGCTCCCATATCAAGCACCAAGATGTGCTGTGCCTGCCTCGGTGCCATGTCCACTCCTTGCCTGCTTGCTTTGTCTCCCCTGACCTGGGGGAAGATAGATTTTGTGTATGTTTTATTTTATTCTGTTTTGGTTTTAATTTAAAAGCTATCCAGCAATTTACCAGTTGAAATAGGAGGCAGTCTTCTATACCAGTACTTACTCATGCAAACATTTAGCATTAAAGCAAGTTGAGTGCTACGCCATTAATCAATGACCAGTGTATACTTCGGCACATCTGTAGATGCAGGTGGGGATGAAGTAGTTCCCACCATTATGTCCAGTTCTTAGGGTACATTTAGACACTGGAGATATATTTTCAGGTATAATTTATTAGGTAAATTGTCCTATAATACTCTGCTAAAGAGGGAAGTGCAAAGCAACTGAGTGAAACCACCACATCTGGGTGTTACTAGTGGTGGGTGCTATTAGTCAGAATAGGAAACTGTAAAGAACCTATGACCTTTTATAAGTACTCGGCAAAACACTGAAGTTCTGCTGGTCAGTTAAAAGCAGTTTGGTGTTTAATGGTGGTTTATGATTATTTTCAGACACAGATGAGTGAGGAGTTACCTGGGGCAACTTGCAGTTGCGCAGCCAGAACTGGAGCAGCCTGTGGTAAAGATGAGTACAGGGAGGCTCACGCAGTGGAGAAGCTCAGCAGATGACGGAGAGTTTGCCCAGGGCTTGAAAGAGGAGCTCAGGATGGATGTGGGGTATTGTGAAACAGCAGATGTGAAGGGTACGAAGGAAAGGGTTAAAGAAACAGGAGTCAGGCATGAGAGAGTGATGGCCATGTGGAGATCCAGCTAAGACACTGATGTGGAATAACATGAGCCAAGCATCAACGAAGAGCAGCCAGGAGAAGCAGGTAGCAAAAAGAACAGCCACCAGCTAGGTTTACTTCTAGCCTCTTGGCGTGAATGAGGCGTCCCTTTCAGGTATGCCTGATAGCCAGAGAACGTGACAGCTTTAGCTGTAGCTCTTTTGTCTCCAACTGTTGTGATTTATGTGATCAGTTCTCTGGGCTGGTGCCTTACCTGCCATCAAGAGGGTGAGGCTTTGCAAGATTTTTAGGGTAAGCCATTTTTTCAGTCAATGTAACCCACCAATTCCCAAGATTTCAAGACAGCTGGATGAAGTGGTGAATATACCATTCTTCTGCTGGTGGCTGCTCTGCCCACCAGGAATACTTGAGAAGAAGATCTTCGTTTTACTTCATAGTGTGCTAGCAAGCACTTGTGAGCGGGCTGTAATTCATGGAGTGTTGGGGCAGAAACTGATGCAGCCTGATCCATAGCCCAGGAGCAGTCTCTGCTCCTAGGGCTGAATTTTGTTGTTAGTTTCCCTGGGCAAGTTTTCAACAGCAGGGATTTGCCACCAGTTTTCGCCACCAAAACAGCGAGGGTTTGACACCTCTTTGCTCTCTAAGAGAGGTAAAAAGGAGATGTACAGCTTTGCATCCAGTTTTGGGAATGAGAAGCGAGAGGCATAAGCAGCAAGTGAGACACAGAACCAACTCCCTTTCTGCCACGTGCCAGGGTTTCGTGAGCCAGGTCTTTTCTGTAAGATGTCCTACATCTGCTTGTGGGAGCATGGGAAGCCTGAAATTCTGTGTCCTAATTTAGCTGAGCTGTCTAATGAGACATACCAGACCATCAGCAGCCTAAATAGTTTTTTCATGGCTGTGACTGTCTTTGGGGATTGCATCACGTCTGGGTTTTTTACCAGAGCATGAGGAAGTGACGTAGCCAACAGCAGGTGAAAAGTGGTGGGAGGAGGATGATTGATTTCTATGCTCCTCTGCAACTCACAGCCTGAATGCCTCCCTCACGATGGGCTGGGCTTGGTGCAGCCAGGTTTATGGTCATTTCAGAGCATTCTTTTGGAACTGCTGATGCTATCCGATTATACTTTAAGTGTCTTTTTTTAATCAAAAAATAAAGGATTTCAGTTATGGTGATGAATAGAAAGATGGAGCCAGAGCCTCAGGGAGCGTGCAGCAGTGACCACCTAGTTGCACAGGGACAGAGGCTGCAGGCAGGCTTGCATCTTACACCGAGTTGGATCGATGGTGGGTCTGCAGGCCTGCGTGCCACCATCACTGTGTTAAAAATTAATATAATAGGATATAGAAATAAAGAGCTGTGATTGTGGTTATTTCATTGCAATGGTAAAATAAGGCAGGGACATTTGATACTTTTCTTTTTCAAGAAAAAATTGTGGCAAATGTTACCAAAATAGAGTTTAGGTTTCTGGCTGCTTTGCAAGTTGTGTAGCCTGTGCTTAGACACAATGTTGATTATGGCTTCATAATATTTTTTGTTAAAACTTATGCTTGTTAAAAAATCTTCAAAGCAATCCATCTTTGTTGTACAGCATGCAAAAGGTTAAAGTAATAAACCTTAGCGTCAGACAGGTTTTAAGGTTGTGTTTGTGGAGGACTCTTCCAAGTCCTTAAATGCCTGCCTGGAGTGGCCTCCACTTTAGGACCATTTTGAGGCTTCAAGAAGTCCTATATATTGAAAAAGGAGGCTGTGGCCTTATGTGGGATTACAAAACCCCCAGCTAGGATGTAGCTGCTTATTCACAGTGCCAAAAAAACTAACTCATTCTTTCCTTTGTGCTTTAAAGTCCTTGTGCCCTTTAAAAACTCAGTAGGAGTTTGCGGTTGTCTTTCTTACGGAATTAACAGGGATGGAAACGTGAGCGGTTCAGTGCATCTGTTCTCACTGGAGTGACTTACAGTTTTGACCCACTGGGTTTGGTTCCCAAGCACAAGGAACGTTTTGTTCCAGCAGCACACTGGAGTGCAGCAACAGGGATAATGCACGCTGCCAGTGCTGCAGTTCAGCAGGCGGGCAGTAACTTCGTAGCGTAGCCTCCTCAATAACCTGTAATCTTTAGAGTATGTGGCCTTTCTGGGAGTGCTTACAGATTTACATATCAAAAATAGTAGTGGATAGGGTCTTTTTAATGTTTTTGAACTACTATATACACTTCTGTTTCTAAATGTTTTAATTCGGGTTAATGAAGTAAGGGATTTTGATACTACGTTACATGCAGAAATACATGTCTCTTCTTTATGCTGAGTATAGACCTTCTCAATTTGCAATGGCATTCGCATCTTCAGGACTCCAATCCCCATTATCCATGCCTTGGGAGTAGGACAGACTCTTGTCATAATATTACATTATAATCCTTCCAAAGATAATGAGGTGACCCTTGTTGCATTTCAAAACGGTACGACCAAGGTGAGGATTTGATCCAGCAGCTTCTTCCAGAAGTACTAATGTACTTGCAGGTATTTGATACTGAGCTATTTTGGCCCTCCACTGAGAAATAAATAGGTCAGGCAAGGCCTTTGAAAGGAATTTAATAGATACATCTCAGATTTACAGAGAAGCATGAAACTGTCCTGCTAAAATGAAATTGGATTCATGAAAGGTCATGGTTATCTTTTAAAGTAAGTTTTTGCATGTCTGCAGAGCAAATACTGCATTAAAGGTAAGGGTAGAGTCTCTGTTTTACTGATAATGCTCCAGCTTTTCTTTTGTCCTCCAAATTATGATACAACTTGCTGCAAGCTAAGCAGCCAGCCTGCTAGATACGACTTTTGCTTTATTCCTATATAATGACATACCAGACTAGTAAGGCATCAAGCAGTAAGTACAAGAAGAACCATGAGCTGCCAAAATAACAAGAAAATACTTTTGAAAATTATTTTATTGATGACTTTTCAGTCCTGCTATCAGTTTTTCAGAAACTAGCGTAACACGGATAACAATTCCAAGTTAGCTTTGCTCTAAACCTAATTTTGCCTTTATAGGCACAATCACTTAAAAATTTGGGAAAGGGTCTAAAAAGGACTTCATATATCTTTAAGTATATATCGATGTCCATGTAGATAGATGTATAGATGTCTGTACAGGTATATCTATCTATCTGTATTTACATATAGCATAGTAATGTATGTTTACATATAGATGTAGATAATTACGCAATGAACTCCATCCTGAACTTCCGCCATAAGTGCCTTCCCACTGAATTTGGTGTCACACAAACAGGTGATTTCACATGCGGCGCAATGGATGGGGTGGAAACCTCTGGTGGAGAGAAGAGTTTAAATGCACCCTTGTGGCTGGCAGCTAGAGCAAACCAGAAGCTTCCCCTGGCCTGCTAAAGCTGATCTGCTTTAGGACGCGTCCATCCTTCCCCTTGAAGCTCCTTGCCCCCCTCAGCTCTGTATGGTGCCAAATTACAGAACCCTCTGAAGTGAGGTTTTGCACACCACTGTGGTAACCAGAATCGGCAGGCCAGTCCCCCTTTCAGAGTCCTTCTCTAACCCAGCTATGCTGGGTACTAATAGCAGTGAGGCAGTAAGAGCTGGGACTCTGCAGCCCCCCCAGGGCCATGGGATCTGCCGGCTGCTGCAGCCCCTGTTGCTGTGGGCTTGCTCTTCCCAGCGCCCCGCTCCCAGCTGGCTCAGAGGCACCAAGTGTGGCACGAGCCATGCCTGGGGTTCACTAAAGAAGCAAAATTGGAAGAATTGCAGGATTGGAAAGCCTTGCTTCCTCAATAGGGTTGTGAGGCACACCTGCCCCTGTTAGTACCTTTGGTATATACTACTTTGGTGTGTATGTATATATACACTACCAACAGGTATATTAACTGTTGTGGGCTGATGTATGAACCTGCAGTTACCTTATTCCTGGGCCGTGATCTTAAAAACTCATGCAGAGGAGCAGGGGCTGCCTTACACCCCATGACCCAACCTACAGCCTGGACCCGGGGGTGAGGACACTTCCCAGCCATGTCGTGTTGACACAGCTGCAGCAAGGACCAGCTGGCTCTGCAGCAGGGGACGTTTGGCGCTGCGGTGCTGCTCTGCCCCTGGGCGGGGGCTGCAGCCCGGCAGAGGTGGCCCCAGCTCGCTCTGAGGCTGCAGACACTCCTCTGGCTGGAGTAATTCGTAAATAAGTGATGGTGTTGTTGAGGTCGTATGGAAAGTTTATGTTTGTAAAGCTGAGATAGTCCTCGCTGTACTTGTATTTGATTAACTAGATGCCAGAGGATGTTTGTCATTGAGTAACACAGCAGAAAGAAATGCAAGAAAAACACTCATTTACAAGTTCAGGACGTGGTCTGCAGCCTGTTATGCTCCTGCTCTTGCACAAGCTCTACACCAAGAAAATGGTTTAAGGGAACTGCCGCATCCAGCGCCTGCAGGAAGGCCTGGAACAATGGCCAACGCAGGAAGGATGTCGCAGGTGGATACAGCACGTTTGTGCCAAGGTGCGGAGCAGAAGAGAAGTCCCCACGGCTCCAGCAGACACCAGATGTTTTATGACTTTTCAGTATGTTTTGAAAAGCATCCCGTGGATGATTGCAGAGCTGAGGAATAAGACCAATGACTGGCTATGTTAATACTGGGTGGTTTTACACTGTAAAGGTGGTGTTTTGTGGCCTCTTCACTCCAAAGGTGGGAACTAAAAGAGGCTGAAGTGAAAAGAGGGGTGGAGATTAGCACTGCTTCTGGGAGAGCAGGAGTGAAGGTTGAGGGGAAGACTGAAAGAGAAGCCGATGCAAGTGGTTAGGGAGTTGGGATTTTGAGAGAAGAGGATGTTTCTTGGGAGCAGTGAGCCAACGGGCTCTCTAGGCACAGCAGCTGCAGGGCAGCAGTGGTGGGGACGAGCGTATCTGTGCCCCAGCACAGCTGCTCCCTGGCCCCATGATGGAGGGGTGTCGCAGCAGCTGGAGCTTGGGGGTCGACTCTTCATCCTGGCAGCTCATCCCAGAAGCCTTCCCTAACCCATCAGAGCTGCTGGAAGCCTCCTTGTATCCCTGCCAGAGCAGCAGTCAATGCAGAATACAGCTTGGGCTTTTGGGATGTTCATGAGGGAAGGAGGAGTGTATAGCAGAACAGATAATTCATGCCAAGAGGGAAACCAAAAGAACTTTACAGGTGTGTAAGGCCCATAGGAAATCAGTGTTAAGATGCTGCTGGGCAAGGACACTCATACAGTGTCGCAGTTCTGCTAGCGATAAGTTATTTTGTAGGCAGCATGGTACTAGTGAATTACTGGGTTTCATTCTCTATAGTTGATATTTAGCTACCCTCTTTCGCAAGTGTCAAAAGTACTTAAATGGCAGAAAAATAAATAAAGCATTACCACAAAGTCTGTGCATGAGCAATGCTAAATATCACTGGCTTTTGCTACTAGTATTATATGCCGTGTTTAGGAGACTAGTTCTGGAGGTAATTGGAGTGGGACCCTGGAGCGGATGGCCTAACATGCTGGCCTCTGCCAGTGAGTTATGAGCTTGATATGATTGTGAGTATGTGGTAAGGTAGCAGGCATGTTGCCCTTCTGGGGGCTGAAAAGATCTTGGCTGAATCCGAGCAAGACAGGAGGGGAAACCCCAAAGCAGATCTCAACATGATAAAAATTGAGACTCTTCCTCTTGTTACTTGAAACATTTTCTCTGATGTAGGGCAAAAATAACTGGGAAATAATATGTGCACCTTAACTAAATCTTCTGAATTATTCCTGTGTTATTTTTGTGTGGTTTAAATTGATTGAGTAGCTGTGGGCTCATTCTGCTGTGGCTTTGGTGTTTGCAAGCTTTCAGATTCACTGCATATGCCCTTGTGTTCATATTTGTATTTGTGACTCTCCCAAAGTTTTACAGGACATAGCACATCTGCAAAGATTCATTATCTAAAACCCGCTGAATTGGAATCCGAATTCTATCCATCCTCTGTTGGCCATTATTTATTTTCCATTCATAAACTTTTATCAAATAACGCCAGGTGGCATTCAGCCAGCGCAGCAGCCAAGAGATGAAGCAAGCCATTCACAAACACGTCGCAGGCTGACAGTCACCCGTCGACGCTGGTTGGTGAATCATACCGAGCAGCAAATACATCCTGAACATCAGGATCCTTTCACATGCTGAAGGAAGTGTTGCAGTTTTACTCATTTGATCTGCATATTGCTCTCTGGAGGCTTTCATCCCAACATGTTTCTTTTTACAGTAATTCAGGGACATATTATGAAATCTGGAATTCTGCTAAATTCAAGCAAACTTTTTGCTGAGTATGACATTTAGGATCTTAACTCTGCAACAAGATACGTCAAACGTATGGCCACATAGCAACGCACCGAAATGTGAATTTCCTTTGGGCTGCAAGAGGAATCCTACCGAGTATACAGGGCTCTGCTCAGACAATGCAGCACGATGCAGCTGTAAGTGGAAGGGAGACTACAGCTCCGCAGCATTTTCCTGTCACCTCTGCAGCCTTATAAGCCCATTTGTAGGTGGAAGTGCAGAGTTAACAGCTAAGAACAAAAGATTATTTTGCCTGTGGGTGAGTCTTACCATGCCAGTTATAATGTGACTTTTGCCTGGATAATAGCAAGTGCCAAGGAGGGGGTGAGGAAAGAGATACAAACCTCTTCACTATAAATATTTATTGTTGAAAATATTCCAGAATAAATATTTCTGGAGTCTAAGTTTCACCTTTTTCTTAACCCTGTTGGTATTGCTTAGACGGCAGTGACACCCTGTGGTACCAGCCGCTGGTGCAGCAGCCGGCGTTAGTTCGGTCAGGAAGTCAATACAAGATTGCAATAACAAGAAGTCCAGGGATGTTTTTAATTCATCTTCACAGACCACATTCTCCATCGTCCCTAATTGCCTTTGCACTAAGCAGGGTGTACCTTCCTGGACTTAAGTGTCCTGGAGGTAGCTACTGCCTCGTCCTGAGCATTCGTGCAGTGCCTTCATGGTGAGTTTCTCTGGTTCAACTCACATCTCTTGGCTTCACAGCAAGAGGAATCAGCTGTAGTAATAAACCAGTATCGCATCACTGTGCACCTTTGCTATATAACTTAGTGAAAATGCTTGCTGCCTCTCTGCTTGCCCCAGTGAGCAAGAAAAGCTTGTGGTTGGAGGGCACAGTGCTCATCTTGGGTTTTTTCTCTCTTTCAGGGGGTTCACGAGTCGAAAGGTGTGACTGAAGATTATTTGAAACTGGAATCCCTGATCCAGAAAGTAGTTTCTCCTTACTTGGGCACATACGGTCTGTATTCCAGTGACGGACCCTTCACGCACTCTTCCTGTATCTTAGGTAAGAGTAACAGAGGCCTGATTTGATGCAGCACAGAGGCCTTCACCAAAACCTTGGTTCACACAGGGCCAGGGCTCACATGAGGGGAGACTGCCAGTACCAACACAACGCGGTCAGGCTCCTTTTCTAAGGCTGTGCTCTTTGCAATGTGCAAAGTCACAGTGAAACTCGCCCGTGGCAGAAGATGAAAACAGATCATCGTAACAGTGCTCATTAATAAATCTGTGAATCTAGAGTGTGTTTAGCATTTCCATTCTACCTTTTAATGAGAGAGCTTTAACACAGGATGCTTTATGGACAGTGAGAGGAAGAAGAAGCAGACATTTCTAGAGTGCTGAGTAGTGTCCGTTCATTAGTGCCCAAAGGTCACGCAAGTCTGTTTAAGGCAGGGAAGAGTAGGAATTTGTCTTAGAGAAGACTAAGCCATAAGCCTTCAAACATGTACAAACTTTCTGGAGAGTGGAAGGTAATAAGCTGTTCTCCGTGCCACTGCAGNCCATTTCTAGAGTGCTGAGTGGTGTCTGTTCATTAGTGCCCAAAGATCACGCAAGTCTGTTTAAGGCAGGGAAGAGTAGGAATTTATCTTAGAGAAGACTAAGCCATAAGCCTTCAAACATGTAAAAACTTTCTGGAGAGTGGAAGGTAATAAGCTGTTCTCCGTGCCACTGCAGGTAAGAAAAATAGAGTGGAGCACACATAGCAAGGGAAATTCAGATTACACGGAAGGGAAAATCTCTAATGTCGCATAAACTGCCTCTGGAGGCTGTTGAGTCTTCACTGCTAGAGGCACTGTATACATGTCACATACACAGGCATATGTAAGGAGCAAGGTGGGTAAACATGGTCCTGCCTGGTGGCAGAGGCTGACTGTGTGACCACCTTGAGTTCCTTCCAGCTTGTTGTCTGTGATTCTTTGAGCTCTGAAGCATTCAGTGACTTCTGTGAAGGCAAGATTTGGCCAAGATGAAGGCCTTTTGAATATCCCACGTAACAATTTAATCTGTTGAAAATGCAGGGGGGATACTACCAGCGTAAATCAAAAATGAAATCTGGTAGTACCTGAGTATTTTAATGTGAATACTGTGATAGCCTGCTTGGATAGAGAAAATAGAGGGGAAAATAAGTTCAGTTGTGTGTTTTCTGTGCAGTCAATTTAATCTGTTTGCTTGTCAGAAATGGTCAATAAGGTAGTTGATTTTCCCTGGAAGCTGAATGGAAAAATGCTTTTATTGCAGTAGGTGTTTAAGAAACAAATCAGTTTTATCTGAATAAGTGGAGACCAGTTATTTATGGAAAATACTTCAGGATGACTACTTTATATTCGTTGGTTGCTGTTAAGAGGCCGCAAGCATTTAAACGGAGCCTCAACCTGATGTTTTCTGAATATAAGCTTCTGTATGTCAGGACAGAAAAAATGCAACTAAAGAGAATAAAACTCCAGTGAAGTGGGTTGTTAGAAAATAAATGTTGTATTATATGACTGCAGAAGATAGGAAGGTTTCGGTGGACTGAGCACTTCCCCTTGCTGCGGTCTGTGGCAGAACTCCTGAGTAGGTCTTACTGTAGGCAATGAACCTGGATCCAAGGGAGTTGAGTGCAGAAACCTCTGCTGCTTTTAAACTGATGTGTCTAGTTCTGTCCAACTATTTTGGTAGTATGATTTAAAGCTGTGACATACTTTCCTTGGGACCGGTGAGGCCACTGACTCCTTTTCTTCCCCGTCTGGCCTTCCCCTCCAGCCAAACCTTGGTGTGATCAAAAAGCCAGAGGTCCTGTGGCAGGGCAGCCCCAGGGAACCTTTTCTGTTTACCAAGTCAAACTCATAACAAAGAAAAAGTCCAAAAGTAAACTTGGCTCAGTCAGTTTCACTGCTGAGACAGAAACAACTGCAAAGTACAATCTTAAGTACAGAAACTGTGTTTTTCATTAGTACAGCATATGATTGGAATTTATGTCTAAGTAAGCATATAATTATACATAAGGATAATTTTAGAAGAGACTAGTATTTGTAAAGGCATGGTTTGGAAGGGAACATATACTGGTATTCTGACGTAAAGCAGACAATTTACATGCAGTGGCTGTGGTTGACTTCCGGGGTGTAACTCAATTCCCTTCTCCAGCCGTGCCCCTTTCACAGGGATGGCAAAGCGAGAGCAGCAGGAAGGAAGCTTCAAAACTGAGACCTATTATTCACACCCCTTTTTTTTTTTTTTTTTTGCACAAGTGATTCAGAGCAATAAAATCTGGGAAAAGTTTGCATGATGATCGTTTTGATCTAGCTACTGGAGAGCACTCCAGCTCTAAGGCGCTGGTGGCGGGTCTCCGTGCTGACTTGCTGCCACCTGCTGCTCATCCTTTGGAAGGAGCCCACTTAGTTAACAGCAGCGTTCACGGTCACTGCCAGATCGAGTGCAGGTTTGTTCCCCAAGAAGGTTACTGTGGGCACTGCCCTCCAGTTAAGGTTTCTAAATGCTCTTGGTGCTCTCTCCTTCTGTGGTCTCCGAACAATGCTTCAAATCTAAGTTTTTCCAGAATTGTTAGTAAGACCGCCTGTCTTACCGACTTCCTTGCGCCCCGAATTTGAAGAGGCATGATTTTCCCAGGGTGGGTGGAAAAGCTAGATTTCAACTACTAGAAATTAGTGATGACCTTTACAGCCTGAACAAGCACAGAATTGCACTTCCTGTTCTTGTCTAAAGAAAGTATTTGCACTTGTATAGCAGGTCTCCCACAATATTTACTGGTTTACTCCAGCTGCTGAAGTTGTATGAATATAAGGGCACCTCAGCTGTTATTTGTAAAGATATGTTTGAGGTCTTCAATATGCTAAAGGAGTCTAGGAAATCTGAATGCTATAGATCTATATAT
Source organism: Steatornis caripensis (assembly GCA_013398225.1). Taxonomy (NCBI): domain Eukaryota; kingdom Metazoa; phylum Chordata; class Aves; order Caprimulgiformes; family Steatornithidae; genus Steatornis; species Steatornis caripensis. The sequence continues at coordinate 50,338 of VZSC01002812.1, forward strand.
AGATCTATAAAACCAGCAAAATGTATTCTTTGAAAAAAGTTTTTGTCATTCAAGAAAAGTTCATGAAGGGCTTGAGTTTTGAACACTTGTAGTTACTAGTACCACAAAAATTTGAGACTTTGTAGATATTACTCTGAATCTTTCTCTGTTTACAGAGAAGCGGTTCTTCAGGCGTTCAAAATCAGGTGACATCCTTGCCAAGAACCCTGTGGTGCGATCGAAAAGCTACAACAATCCACTGCTGACGCCAGTAGCTGAGTACGAAACCGAGGGCATGGCTGCCAATGGAACAGGCATCCGAAGGCACTCTGTTTCGGAAATGACCTCCTGCCTGGAGCTACAGGGATACTCCAACCTCACCACCATCATGGACAACGGTTCCAAGAGCTCCATGACAGCCACAAAAAGCTCACTGTCAGGAGAGCAGGAGAGGACCAGCCCCGGGTCAGTGCAATGCTCTAGCAAACTCAGCACAGCGGAGCAACAGAAAGGACTCTTCCACTCGATGGACGACCCACATAGGTCTTTTGAGCTGGACAGGGACCCTTCCTTGATTCCAGTTCCCTCTTCCAGCCCTGAGAACATAGTGGATCAGATTTTGGAGTCAATCGACTCTGATTCTGAAGGCATTTTTATTGATTTTGGCCGAGGCTGTTCCAATTCATCAGCATACAATGTGGATGTGAACAGACAGAGCATCATGTGAAGGACACTGGGGGACAAACCTTGGGTTTTAATATTATACATGAAAGTTACTAACGCATTGAGTCGGACTACTGGCAAGCTATGTATGTCTAGGGCAGAACCTCTGATGTAGATCATCACAGCTGTACTGAAGTACACAAACACAAGTTTACAGCAGGCAGGAATCTGCTGGGAGGAGAAAGAAACTCCAACCACTTCTCCCTGTCCCCATCACTCTGCAGTTGGATTTCCTGTTGTCTTTATAAACTTGGAGGTTCACGAGCTGTCAAGTGTCTGGTAAATGCTATTAGTGCAGCTGGCAGTGTTTGTTCAGTAAAACAGCCTAGCAAATAGCTGTGTTCACGTTTAATTTTCTCAAGAGATTCCTGTAGACAGCAGGTTATTCTCTGAACTGTAACACCTCAGCCAGAGTAAAAACATCCTTTTAAAAAAACAAAAGAAACCCAGAGGCTGTGGGCCTTCATGCCACAGAATACAGTGATAAAGAAGTCTCTTTTCATCTTTTTCTTGTACATCTTGTATGCACTCCTTTGCCTAATGGTGAGTTAGGGTTCTTGAAGGCAAATAAACCAAAATGTGCTACTTGATGTCATGCAATGCCTCATGTTGTGTTTCATGGCCAATACCTTGTGTCTGTGAGAGAGTTGTCTTGAAACTGGCATTTAAGGCCATGTTAATTTGCTCTGAACATGGCACGTCCAAGAAGTCTGTTCATTGTCAACTCCTGGAGCATCCATTGTATGGAGAGATTCCAGCAGAATTCAATTCACTTGTTTCCTAAGTAAATAAAAATATGTCCTCTTGGTGGAAATCCTCATTATATATTTATATTCTTAAAGAAATACAATAGTGCATATACTGTCAATTATGTGTTGATATTTGGGGAGTGTGAACCTTGCAGCTCTTCTTGTCCTGAGCACTCCCCAGCTTTTTGATTCTCCCTTGCTATAACATGGTGTTGTAAGAGCTGTGGATTGATGCACATGGTACTAAGGTGAAGTAGAAATCCTGATGCCCATTTATTTTTGATCAGATGGTTTTACAATGAAGAAAGAGCTACTTCAGGTCACCCCATTCTAGGCATCTGCTGCTCAGCAGAGACTCATTGTCAATTTGGTCTGGCAGCACCTGTTGCTTAGCTGAGATGCTCAAGGACTCTCCAGCTTCGCTCTGCGCTTGCACTGCTGACCCCAACATCCGCCAAACTCTTCCCCACGCTTTGATTACGTTTCTAGGCTCAAAGCTCCACTTCAGATACTCGATTTCCTTTGGCCTCATTACTTGATCTTTTGGAAAGTGTGAGCTCAGTCTTTTGCTACCGCCCTGCTTCACTGCTGGAGATTTCAGCTTCTGGATAGATGTGCAGACTCCTCGTAACAGAGATTTGAGAACCTCAGAAGCCAACTGAGGAAGAAGCCAAAATAAATGAGGCAGGGGTTTGGTGTCTGGTTTGCTTCTCTGTTTTTGGCATGTTCAGCTGTGCAACCTTCCCTACAGGCAGGCACTTAAGTTAGGTCATACTTAAAAGGTTCTTTTACACAGAGATAAATAGTTGTTTCTATGTCAACAGTCTCAAACCTAACCACCAGGGAACACACCTGGATGGGACCATCTGATGTGGGGCAGAGTCGGTGCGGAGGGGCTTAACACCAACTGGCAGAAATGCAGGTGCAGCAGAACATACCCTCAGCGAGAGGAACTCCGGTGCTTGGGGGGATCGTTGAGGTCCAATAAATGAAATGGCTTAGAATGCAGGCACCTAACCAGCTGTCTGGATGCGCAGCTAGAAGTTGCAGATTATCAGGTCACCCATTTGGCCAGTTTCTGGCCTTGGCGATGCCTGTGCAATCCTGCCGTTGTGCACCAGGGCACACCCAGGAGCACTCAGCCTTCTGATGGGGCTGAGTATCTTGGCAGCTCACTCACATCTGAGGTTTATCAGGTTCCTGACAACTGGTTGGTGCTACCAACAGGTGTCTACCCACCCTGTCTTAGCTGGGGGCCATGATGAGTGTGTAGTGTCAGGGCACATTTGGTGCCACTTTTGGCGTTGTGCACACCACAGGGAGAGAGGAGGTCTCGCTGAACTTGGATCCAGTATATGACAGGATCGGTGATTTCCAAAAGTATCCTAAAGTGGCACAAGCCCCCATGCTGGCACCCTCAGCCTCCACCCTCATTCCTTCTGGCAAACACTGTTCTGTTTCCTGAATTACTGTTTAGGTTGGAGAAAAAGATTATCCACAGCCTTGTTCCAAGAACCACAATGCAGAGGAGGAGAAGACACATTCAAACCCCTACAAGAAGATTTTAAAAATACAGTGGATCAAGGCACACCTTCTTTCCTTAGGGTACATTAAATGTAATAATCATAAGTGTACTTAATTATTGTGGAATATTTAAGCACAGTTTCAACTAAGAGAAAGGGACTGCTAGGACTCTTTCCACCTGAGGTTTTGCATTGTTGGTGCCCTCCCCTATCATAGGAGACCTTGAATCCCCTGGTATGTTGGCAATGAATTAACCTCTCCCACCTCATATGCATGGAGGTAGTGAATGAAAATCCTCCTCCACCTGTTTTTAAAGGCTATTTAAATATAGGGTTTGGTGACATAAGAGGAGTACTACTAACGACCACCTCAGAAAGTCTCAAAGAGGAGCAGGGTTTAGGAAACAGTCTTGTCTTCAGTGTTTCCTGTTGGCCAAGGCAGGCAGCCTGGCACCTGTTGTGTAAGACCGTTCTTGGACGCTTTGTCTTCTCACAGGCACTGCGGGGGGACCCGGCTATCCTGGAGCACTGCAGCATTGCAGCCCAGCACTTCTCATCTAGCCTTTGTATTTCTCTTATGCTTAAAGTGGGCTCTTCAGGGTCAAAGCTCTAGCGGCCAAAAAGATCTGTAGGCCTTCGTTAGCAGCACGTAGGCTGTTAGCAGATACAGACCAAGGCCCTTTCACCAGGGCCACACTGCAGAAGGGAAGGGAAAAGGGAAGGGAAAAGGAAGGAAAAAGGGAAAAGGAAAAAGGAAGGAAAATGGAAGGAAAACGGAAGGAAAACGGAAGGAAAAAGGAAGGAAAAAGGGAAAAGGAAAAAGGGAAAAGGAAAAAGGAAGGAAGACAAGACCCAAACCGGCCCGGCCCAGGCCTGCCCCACCCCACCGCCAAAGCTCTGATGACCAGCTGTGATAGCGTTGAATGAGTATTTAAGGAAGTTGGGTCCAGGTGTATTAAAACTCATTACTTGGTTTTAGGTGCTGAGCTGAAGTAAAAGGCTTGTATTTATTCTCTTTAGGATGAAGAGGCTCTCAATTGGTTTCAGTTGAAGTAAGTTAACCTGGTAATGCTGTAACGTAACAGGTTGAGCTCTGCTCTTGCTGTGGTTTAGAGCTCGCTGAACTAAACTTGCCTGTGCTAGCAAATGTGGTATTCATAGAAGTGTTTTGTCTGCTATGCTAAACCTTTATTACTGGGGTAATGACTAAAGAAGGAGCAAAGGCACTCTCAGTTTAAGGGTTCAAGACACAGTTTCAGGGTTATCTTTTAGTTAAACATTATAAACTCAGCAGGCTTGCTATGAAGAGCCTGAAAATCTGAAGTCAGAGTTAAGTTCCCTATTGCAATGGTGATAGGGTGGCATTTTATTTCTCCTTCATGTTAAAATATATAGGCAGATATGACTGTAAATTGAAAAACTGAATGTGGTGGGCTAGCCAACACCATTGCTGTTGTCCTCAGTGATGAAGTTGCTCATCCACTCGTTCCCTAAAAAGTGGCATGACTGCTGCCACTATGTAATCTGTAGGAAGATGTAGGTGGAGCTGTGCTCTAGCTCTGTGCTTTGAGCCTTTGTGCAAGGCTGTTTTGTAGCTGCAAGATCACGTTTGTGAATGTGCAAGGTGGGGAGGGGCATGGAGTCACATCACAGCACAGATCATGAGAGTGATGCTGAGCCAGGCATGTGCAGGCAAACAAAGCCCAGTGTTCAGTGACATTAAACGCTGCACAGATGTGAGGCTACCGTAATCTGTGGTCTTTCTACTGGTAATCCCAATGCCAACAAGTCAGGGATGTGGTCATCTTTGAGGCAAATCATGGAGTCATTACAAAGGAAAAATGTATATCGAAGAGAATAGTGCAGGTTCTTGCCAAAATATATTTATGAAGTGATGGCTTTCAGCTTTCAAGGGCTGTCCCAGTACACCAGTGGTACTCAAGCTTTGTCCCTAAGGGGGCATTCTCAGTATGCCAGTTATTCCTCTCCACCCTTCCTTTGTTATGGTAAACGTGGCATTTTGTATTCTAATCCAAGAATCAAAAGCTCTCTGCTCTTTCCCTGGCTGGGATGGGTTCCAAAACCCTGCAAGGGATTTGGAAGAGCAACAGATAGCACTTAAAGCTCCTGTCATCTGGCTCTGCAGGGCGGACGTTATATAAGCAAAAGGAACTGGGAGACTAACGTGATGAACAGATGCTGAGCTCTCTGGAGAAGTAATACAGCCCCCTGGAGCACAACTGGAAATAGCAGAAAAATTGACTGCAAATAATGCTCAAATAGAGGGCTTTTTTCATAGAAAGGGGGAAAATGACTTTCCATTATGGCAAGCTGGTTTTGATAGTGCTTTTGACTAAAACAAAAGCGTTTATTGATACCATCTGAGCTGCTAAGCTATGATGACAGAAGAGTTATGGGCCACCTTCTTCTAGGGCCACCATACAGACATCCCAGTATGTGAAAATATCTGATATCTCTCTAAGGTTCTGGTTAAAGATGTATGGATTGCGTCTTTATTACGATGTAAGAACATCTTGGAAATAAGGATGTTAGAAAGCCCTTAGCGTTATTTTTGAGCTCTGGTCTGGAGGGGTGTGAATATCATTGCAAAACTTTTCTCAAAGTACCAAAATTTGGAGGTGGGGAGCAGAAACACAGATATCAATCGACCTGGCAGTGCTGCAAATAACATATGCAGTCATTTTAATAATTTGTAGATCCTTGCCGCCATGGTCTCCGGGAGAATAAAATGCTTGGTTTACAATGAGGTCCTGTTTGCACCTTTCCACAAAGGGAAAAAATACACTTCTAATGGGGGAATAAATAGATTTTTGCCTCCAAAAGCCTTCTAATATCCCTTTCTCTTCACGTGGCATGGTAACAGCAGCAGCAGATTGCTGTGCTCAGTGGTTTGCAAGTTTCTGGACTCATCTTCTGGCGCAAAGGAAGGAGACTGTGCTTGGGGCTGGAAGAGCAAGCCAGCCTGCTGGGCGCAGGGTGAAAGGTGCCAAGAAAGCAGCTATGCCATCGTGTCCCCTAAAATTCAACTCGGGTTAGAGCTGCTCAAGGCAGTTTGTCTTAACTGGCAGCAAGCTTCAGAAAACCACAGACCACTTGATGTTTTTTGGGCTGCTGTGGCTCAGTTGCCAGCCCACTCCTCCCAGGAGGGTGATGCAGACCAAGAAGAGCTGCCAGAGAATAGCTGCTGGAGGCATGCAAGGTGGCTCCTGGTCCCTCTGTATGGCCTGAAGGACCTCAGGTTCCTGCCTGTTTTCTGACATTACCAATGGATTAGGGATCTGGGAGGGATGGAGATTATACCAAATGACTGAACTCCCCAAGCTATCGAGAGAAGTCCCAGAAAGTGGTTGACATGTTTTGTGTGGTCCCAGGATACTGCAAACAAGAGGACACAAATGCTCCCAGGTGCTCTGTGTTGGCCTAGTTGCTCCATCAAAACCAATGGTTAAACTCAGCTGGTTTCATCAGACTCAGAATTAGGCTAATGTGTCATCTCCCTGAAATCCTCTACCTGGCTTAAAGCTGCTGCTTACTCCTCCATATTGCCCCTAGAAGCCACTTTTTGGGATGCTCAGCAGAAAGGAGTAGCTTTGACCTAGTATCTCAATGTCATAATTATGCTGGCATTTTAATATTCTTCAGGCAGATAACTTGACTAGTAATTAAATAATTAATATAGCCTATTCTTTCACAAATGATGCACCCCTCGGGTCTTGCGTTCAATAATTGGATTAGCAAGTTGGCTGCTCGCCTGTCTATAGCAGTATTGCCTACCTGAGAGATGAACTGTCAGGATGCTCTGCCAAAGCCAGATGAGAGAGGGGAGCGAGAACCGGCTGTGTGAACAGCCATGGAACTGCTGGGCTAACAAACCCGCCAGAAGTTTATTGTTAGTTAGTTGCCTTTGTAAAAGAGGTATTGGAGGCTAAGCTCATATTGCTGTTAGCGAGTGTCTGCATCAGCATTTTCACCTTAAGATTGCTAACTCTTCCAGAATATATGTATTTCCTAATTATTTTAGGATGAAATAGTTCCCTTGCAAAAGAAAGTAGTCTTAGGCAGAGTTTTAGCTAGATTTCAAAACGCGTTCCTTTTATAAATCCTAGCCCTCTGAACTCTGGGTTTGGAAATCAGAATTTGAAGGGAATTCTTAGGGCACTGTTGTTGTCTTTACAACGAAGATTAGTCTTGGGATCAGGTTGCTGCGCTGGAATGCAGAGACTGGGATGGCTTAATTCCATGTCCTCTACAGGGCTTTAGCATAGATTTGAGTCACTTAATAGCTCTATACCTCTTCAGAACATGGGGATAATGTTCTTATCTGTCTGTCTTACATTTTAAATTTCAAGTGGATTGTCTGTTCCTCGAAGGCTTCGTGATAAAGCATGCATAACAAGAGGAGAGTAGGCAGTGTATTGGAGAGTGATTGAATGTAAATTAGCAATGCAACCCTAACTTTTGCGTGTTTATCTTTGTTGCCATCGTATTCTTGTAATGTAGCTGCATCACTGATTTAGGTCCATATATGCTAACTAATTATTATTTATGATCCATTCTCTATCTATGTACATGCCTTGTTTGGCTTTCCTTCTCAACAGCAACCTTCACTGACACATTTACAGTGACACTAGGCTCTGTTTCTTTAGGTGATGTTACCTCTTTAATACTCTGTGAACTTCAAGCACTTCATGAGCTTTTTTCCTTCAGTCCATGTTCCTTTCTTCTTATCAGCATCAAGCTTCTTATTGGCCATTACTCTAAGTAGTTTAGGTCCGTCTGAAATTCCTCGTGTTCTGTCCTGAACATGCTCAGTAACCCCCAGGAGCAGATATCTCTGCTTTGTGCTTCATCCATCCATCTCTTCCAATCAAAAAACCAGAAGGCGTTAGGCTTGATTTCCAAAGAGGAAAATTTATCTTCCCACTTGCAGCAGTTTTGTGGAAAATTGAGATCATAATGTTCTATTCTTCATGACCGCTCAAACTGTTTTTTTCCAGATACAGATGTAAAGGTTGCTAGTTTTATAAGCGTTTGGATCATACCCTCAGGCTGATGTTAAAATACGGGTATGGTGCTTGTGTTCTCCGGTTCTCTACAACAATATCTGTCTTTCATAAATACTCCATTTGCTGTGAATTATTAAAATTATTAAACCTCATGGGTATGCAATCATCCGGGGTGGTAACACACTACAGGAAGCTGGAAAAGTTGGTGACCTCTTGGGGTGTGCACAAGCAATCTCTTTACACAGTAAGGTAGAGTAGTAAAAGTAGAAATGGAAATGCCGCACCTAAAAATTGGAAGCAGAACGGCACGTGGGTGCTAGAGCAGACAAAAGATGCAAACCATTTAAAGGCAACACTTAACTTCCAAATGCAGCTAAGATCTTACCCCACATCTGCACTGGCAGCTTTGAAATGTCCCTGTCTTAAACCTTGTTCAAGCCTCCCTGGGCCAGGAGGGTGAACAGAAATTATTCTGAAGAAAGATTTGTACGCAGCTCTAAGTGGAGAGTTTTGTAATGCTTGTGAGGGGAGGAATTTGTCAGGGTAAGGGTGGAAAACATTTTCAGTTTGACTAGTTCAATTTAAATCCTGATTTGTCATACANCTGAAGAAAGATTTGTATGCAGCTCTAAGTGGAGAGTTTTGTAATGCTTGTGAGGGGAGGAATTTGTCAGGGTAAGGGTGGAAAACATTTTCAGTTTGACTAGTTCAATTTAAATCCTGATTTGTCATACAAATGTTCCCAATCTTTGGCAAAATTGGCTTTTAAAATTATTTTTAACTGCTTTTTGTGTCATCCACTCCAGGAGTGAAGAGTGGTGGCAGTTGAGTACATCGTAATGCTACCAAACCAGGCAGTACTCAAGTAGATGAAAGCTTTCTGAAGAAAACTCCAGATTTCCAGGGCACGTTGACTGAGAGGGGGGCTTTTTCACACGTTCATGCAACTCCCCAGCTGCTGCTGCACACAGTGAGGGGGAAGGTGCTCAGCTGCACTCTCCGGAATATGATGAACATTGCCGAGAAAAACAGGCTTGGGATGTTGTTTATTTTCTAAATTCACTTCTCTCTTCATTGGGTCAAACACCAAGAACTCTATTCATACACAATATGGCATTTGGATGGCAAGACCCAAGGTGGCATTTGAAGTGTTACTCTGTCAGATGCGGATCCAGCCAAACGCATCTGTGGCAGCACTAGTCCCCCTGCCTCCTCTTTTTCTTCTACCTCCTATGAACAAGTAACTGGTGATTATTGACAAACAGCTCTAATATTTTGGAATTGGTCTTGCGTGGGTTAAGCCCTGGAAGGTACTATGGATGCATCCACAGTGTATGGATCCATCCAGATACTTCCACTAAGCTCTTCCGTGGAGCATCAGGCAGCCTTCTGCAGTTGGAGACTGCCAGCATCCAGCACAGCTCAGGATCTGGCCCTGTCAGTCTGGAATTAGTAAATGATGAAGAAACAGAGTAAAACTGATGCCACGCTTAGGAAAAGAAACAGCACATTGATGCCTTCAGTTGGCACGTGTGGTCTGGAAGGACCACGCACATGGTTACTGTGCAGATTCAAGTGAATCCAATTTTCTGTCAGCAAGAACCGCTTAATGATTTGCTCACGCTGAAGAACTAATTTGATATTCTACCTTCTGCATCTTCCAAAATTTATTTCTTAAATGCTGTGTGTGGGCAGAGGTTCTTGGCTGGTAATGCGGTAGTTTGAATGCTTCATTTTAAATGCTCACACCGGATGTATCATTCTAGCTTCAGGTTGTAGGAGTATTCAAATACAGCACCAAGTCACTGCTAAACAGACTCATACATATGATGATAGCTTTTTTTTTCTTACACTTGAAACTGTCATATATTTTCTTCTTACTAGTTAAGTATAATTCAGTGCTTTATGTGTGTGGTTGGTGTGGGTTTTTTACTTGTTTGTTTTCCCAGAGGATGCTTTAAATCAAACCTGAAGTCCTGTTTTTCTGCTCTTGGCACATGCTAGGATTATCTCTCTGTCTTTTCTAATACAGATGACTATGCAGTTCTTATTTCTTCTTTTGTACAGTAACCCTGCCAGCTAGCTCACTGGGACGCTCTATGACAAAAGCTGACTACTGGCTTCATGGAAGGAGATGCTCCCTCAGTAATGTGCCACTGGCCAGGCTGCATGTTTAAGAAGGGAGACATAACTGTAACCAGGACTGACTCAAAACGGCTATGCTGTTTGCTCCATCCACTGGTATTTCTCTTTTCCCTCATCAGTCAAGCTGCTGTTGTCTTTCTGACCAATCTTGTTGACTCTACAAGCTACAAAGAAAGACAATACAATAATCTTGTTGGGGTTTGGGATCTGTTTCTTGGGCTTCTTTCTGCGTTGCCAAGAAGCCTGTTGATGAGAGAAGGGAAGATGGCAAGGAGATGCATCCAGAGCTGAGTGTCTCCTCGGAGGTACTTCTGTTGCGGTCTGGCTTGCAGAAGACAATTTCTCATCTCATATGGTCAAAAGTGGTGAACAGCTTCCTTCAGCAACACTTCTTCCTCTCTTTTCTGCAGACTAAAACTTACGTAAAAACTACACAGAGTAAGCAGTCTACTCAGCATAAATGCTTCCCTTTCCAGCAGAGGCTTTTCAGAAGAGCTATGCAGTGCAAGCTTTGCTCATCACTGTCACAAGACGACATTTTCCCAGTGCAGCAGTACAAAGGCAATTCTCGGAGGGGAGATCCTTCTTCACAACGGGCTGGGTAGCAGTCAATCTTCAGACTAGGATTTTCTACAGTCTTTTGCTGCAGGATTTCTATGGTCTCACCTCTGATTCTTTGGGTGAGCAGTGATATCAAGCCTACACGTTTTCCTTTTGGGTTAAAAAGATGCTGCCGGTCTGCTTCATTGCCTCTCTCCTTGTGCTTTCCAGGCCAAAATACCTAGTCTATAGCAACAGGGCGAATAAATCCATACTCCTGCGGCCAGATGCCGGCCCTCAGAAAATTGGCATATTTAAAGAGTTAATTTATTACTTACAGTGGCGCTGCTAATGCCTTCTAGATGGTGGGCCCCTTCCTCACTGGAGGGTTGTTGTGGAGTCTGGGGTGCAGGTCCTCTTCTGGGATGCGCTTTCTGTTCCAGAGCTGTCTGATGCTGGGCTTGGTGCCAGCATGCACAGCATCTGTGCTTAGCACCACAAGGAAATAACACTTGAAAAAATGTTAGTGAGGGTTGTACAGTTCTGTGAGGATGAGCCCTACTGCCCCTAAAGAAGAGCCACCTCTCTTATTGATTCCAACAGCTCAGTCCTCAGCCTCTTTTATCAAGAAACAGGGATTCTTTGTGCGTCTCTTGAGATCATTCATTGATAGACATTGCTGCTTCTCCACAGCCTTAGTGGTATTGCAGCTCCCTGTAGGTGCTTCCTAGTTTTGCAGTGGATTAGAGCTTGCTTGTACAGTGTTACTGTGTTACTATCCAAACTGGCCACTGGATTGCACCATTGCTTCAAATAAATGCGGCTGAAAGCAATGCAGCATCCAAGAGTGGAGAAGCCAGCTCCGTATATAAAAGGCCTTTTGTGTTCTCACTTTCCGAAGTCCCTCTGAGAGAACAGCAGCAACATGCTGAGCGTGCTACAAGAAAAATCAGTCTCCTATCAAACTTGTGTCTTTGTTTGTGGGCTGATGGGGACTGAGAAACACAGCAACCTTAGCACTCTTTGATTTCCTCGAGCCCTGGTTCCTGTAGAATACTCAGCCATGCATGCTCTGGTGACAGGCTGGGCAAGAACTGCTGCATGGCATTTCAGAAGGATGCCCCTTCCAGGGTCTCTTATCTCATGGAGAAGGTGAGAAGATTGAGCAATTTGGATAACTGATTGCTCTTTTGAAAGATCCTGGTGAGAGGAAGAAACAGCAGAGGGGCAGTGCAGAAAGGCAGGGTCAGGCGGCCCAACAGAGCCATCACAGCAGGGCCATCTCCTGAGACATGGAGAACCGGGATGTGGAAGGCCCTTTTAATGAACTGAAGCAAATAGCTCTTGCAATAGCTGACTTGCTTCCACTCCGCACATCACCTCTTTAACTCCAGGTGTGCCTGGAGTTGCTGATGACTTCCCTATACCCCAGCCCAGGAGCTAATGTCTTGAGACATGGGCACTGCTGCAGGGCTGCTGAAGCTTGGAAAGTAAAAGATCCATTTCTACAGAGAGATTGGATGATGCTCCTACAGATTTGAACCACAGTTCCCACATGTAGCTCCTCTGTCTCAGGTACTCCGCAAGGCAGGGGCCTCTTCTCTACCATCAGTGTTCAGGTCCACCAATAAATGGGTCTCATCTGGTGTCTTTGGGGGAGCTTTCCCAAATTTGACCTGCCACAGCTTGTGCTTATATCGGTGGTCTCTGGTCATCCAGTCAGTTAGAATCTTCTTTGTCTTGCCTTGTGCTATTTGGTTGTCATAAGTCTGCAGTGGACCATGACTCTCTGTTGTGACTTTCGATCGGCTGCCTTGCAGCTATAGCTCATTTCACATCCTGCCTGTCACCTTTAAAGCCACAGTTTAGGCATTTGTCTGCTATATGCAAGGTGTCCAGGGAAGGCCCTGCAGAATCCTTCACAGGTCCAAAGCACAGCAAATAGGCAGGTTACAGAGGGGCATGGAGGGGCTGGCATGGGGTCAAGAGCTGAGGGCCAGGGTGTCACCTGCAAATCAGTCCCTTGTTCCTTCTTGTGCATGATGTTTTCAGGATGCAAAATACTGTTTATAAGTTCACAGGCGCCTTGCCTCTGACAGGCAGCCTCCTCTGATCTCTCTGGGTTCAAATGGCACGCTTTTCTTCTAAGTGGTGAAGGAAAAAGATAGGTTTGGCTTTCAGCCACGAGATAGTTGCCTTTTGTCTCACAGCATCTTTACTTAAAACACATAGTTCTGTATCTGCTAATTGTGTATGTGAGACCAGTGGTCTTTATTGTGCCTTCTGCCTGGCACGTCATTTCAGCCAAGTGCTTAGTCCTCCTTCTGTGTGCCTGTGCCAGAGCTGTGCCCTCTGTGCTTCTGGCTGTCTAGGCTTGGCTTTGGGTATCTTCCCATCTCATCTGTGCCTTGCTTATACCCCACAGCTCAGCACAGAATATTACCTCTTTTCCTCTGGTGACACTGCTTCTCATGAGTGTTAACTTGATTGCTTGTCTGAAATCTGTCACATTAACTCTGTGAACATTTTTGACAATGAGATCACTATCAAAGACTGTTACGCTAAGCAAAACCTTAATGATGAGGAAAACCTCAGCACTGATGAGCCACCTTGGTGGCTTTTCTGACAGATGAGGAGGATATATGGCTGCTTGCACAGAATCAGTACAGCTGTGGGAGTGGGAGAAGAGGTGACACTGAAAACATGAGAAGAGCTTTGCTTTGCTTCAGGTGGTGCAATGGACCAACACAGCTAAGGGACGCCAATTCCCAGAGCACGTGAGAAAGGGAGTGACTGTCATTGAATCTGGTTGTTTAGCTCGTGTACAGCTGGTCTCGAGGCAAGGCGGACTTTAAAACAAGTTCAGACCAAGGCACTTAACTCATGTCTAGCAAGACATATTCATTGCTCTATCGCTGTGCCCCAAGACGTTAACTAAATTTAAAAAAAAAAAATGAACTCCAATGAAAGTCAGTGGGATACAGAGGATCCAAGAATGGTTATCTGTAAATCATACTCCAGCACTGTAGTTTTAAGAAATAAGGGCAGAATATGTATTTATTTCACTGAAACCAGATATATTGTGCAAACATGAAAGTTAAGCTTTGCAGTCATTCTTGAGTTGTAACTTAAGATGCCCTTAGGAAATGCTGAGTTCAAAAAGAATCTGTATCTTCAAAATATATCCTCAGTGTAGGTAGGAAGTAACCTAGCTTTGAAAGTTGCCAGATACCTGTGATTCTTTGAGACTATTTGATATAACTGTTCAGTCATTTTCAGGGATGATTTGGGTGATTCAATTAGGCTTGCAAGAAGGTTTAGCAGTTTGTTGTTGATAAAAGGTCTATACTGCTATTCCTGGCTGTGACACAAAGAAAGGTCTACAATATTTGCCTGATGAATGACTGAATTTAATATATATCTTAGAGCATGAGATAATGGGTTTTGTGCTTTTATTTATGCACCATTAGTATTGTAATACATTAAAGTGCGTAGTAGCTGTTTTCTTTTGCACACCTAGTTTAAAAAGCAAAACTACAGTTAACTTGCTGATGTTGGATCACCATATTTTATGTACTATGAAGGTGAACATTGTGCTCAGTTTTTTAAATCTTTAGGCAGGAGGGGAAGGAAGGTATAGGAAAAGGCAGGGGCAGGTATGGATCTCTGTTGCCATTTTACAGTATCTAGAGACAACCTGAGACAGCATTCTTGCAGCCTAGACACACAGTAATATTAATCATATCCTTTGGGAGTTTCTATTATTCCTCTTAAGTAACCAGCAAAAATGATTCAGAAGTTCAAGGGCTTGTCCAAGGCTATAAAAAGAACCTATCTAAATTCATGATTGAACAGATCGTTTCATAGGCCAGTGAACACACAGTCCTCCAGGCTGAGGCATGAAGCAGAGAGCCGGGAGGCACAAAGGAGACCCTGGTAAGTGAAAACCTGAGGACACTTGTAAGGGAATTGCAAGGAGCTCCCATCAGTAGAGAGAGCCTAATTCCTAGAAAACCAGATCCTGATCCTCTACCATTTTGTCATAGAATCATAGAATGGTAGGGGTTGGAAGGGACCTCTAGAGATCATCTAGTCCAAGCCCCCTGCTAAAGCAGGTTAGCCTAGAGCAGGGTGCACAGGAATGCGTCCAGGCGGGT
>VZSC01002812.1:67194-92975 GCA_013398225.1 Steatornis caripensis
TTCTTCCACGCTGGATCCTGAACTCCACCATTTCATGGTCACTGCAGCCAAGGCTGCCCCCAATCTTCACATCGCCAACCAGTCCTTCCTCTTTCTAGCTGGGTTGGAGGCAGCACATCAAGGTAGCACAAGGCAGCTCCACCAGACCCTGCCAGAAGATGCTTCTGCCAGCTCCACATGTTTGCAGTCCCTGGGCACCTTTGCTGACAGAGCCTATATTGAGTGTCGCTTGCACAGTTTCTGCTCTCAGTGCCAAGTGGAATGGTCCAAACCTGAAGTAGGACATCCGCTTTGCAGACAGCCTTTTCAGGCTCTTTTCTGTCCTGTGCCACGTGAGGACAACTAGGAAGAGCACAAGATGAAGACTTTCACAAATGGCTTCATCTGGCTGGAGTCACAGTGTTCAACACTGTTCTTGGCTCAGGAGGTGACATCATACTTCTCCCCAATGTAGACCTTCCTATTCCAGGAGGTCTGACCGACCTCCTGCAATCATAAGTGAGAATGCCCCAAGATATCTCAGGGCAAGGTTTTTTCTCTCTTTGGAGGAGACAGAGAAAGCTCTGAGTCCTCCTGGAGGAGGGGTTGGGGCACAGGACCGCAAGTATTTGCTTGTTTGGGAGACTGAACACAGCCCTTTTTTGAAAAGAATGGAGTCCAGTCATCCTTGAGGACTCCCCATGGAGATGCAGTGGTATCACCACTTCGAAAGCTGCACAGTGAAGAGGTGAGCAAGGCCAATGCTGAGGAATCCTGCTAGGGCTCTGGGAGAAGACGATGGGAAGCAGGATCTTGAACCCTGCAACAAAATGCCTCCCCAGCTCCGGCGATTGGCCTAGGCCTATGGCAAGGACTACTGCTGAGAGGAGAGCTTTTCTGGGGTTGCTTTTCCTTGAAAGAGCAAAAGCAGTCCAGCTCACCTGTGTCTGCCACCCAGCTGGGTCTCTTGGCTCAGCGCAGCTCAGAAGCCCTCTGCAATGTGACGTTGAAGGTCACGCAAGGGCCTCTGCCCTTGCTTCTTTGAAGGACCACTCATTCAGGCCTGGTTTAGCTTGACCCAAATCTCTTGTGTGAGTGCACCCAAACTGCAAAAAAGGGAATCAGCCCTTGCCAAGCGCAAAGTAATATCACAGCCTCCCCTTGATCCCTGCCTGCTGCTTCCTTCACAGGCCTAACAAAGATACACACAAGGCAGTCCAACCGAGGCCCCAGATAATCTTCTGCTCAGCTCCTTTCAAAGCTCCAGTGGTCATCCATCTCCTGTGCCAGGCTACCCAGAGAACCCTTGCTCGGTGTGGCCACAGACCGTATGGGCGTGAAGGCAGTGCTGGCCACAGAAGGGCGGCAACAGGAACAGTGTCCCAGCAGGAAGATAGGTATTTGCATGCACCAAGCCAAAAAAGCAGCAGAGGTTTCCTGCATGGGTGCAGGAACAATTCAGGACATGAGAACTGATTGATTCTCCAGCATGTCATCAGTTTGGGGCTTGTGGTTGTGAAGAAGAGCTCTTGAACACTTAGGCATAAATGGGAGTCTCTGGTGAATAGGTTTCTCTTCGGGAACGATGCCTCAAAGGTTGCTCTCAGAAAAAAACAATGGTGCGCTGCTTACACTTCCAAAAGAGATGGCTTTGTTTTAGTTGAACTTCTGTTTCTTTCTTCTGGACCACCAAATCCCTGGTTTTTGGGTGCCTTCAGGCTGCGGTCTGGGAACTGCACCCCATGCTTGGATAGAAGTGCTCTGAAGACAAAGTTAATAGAACAAGGCTGGCTTTTATCTTGGGGATAGTTTGGACCCTCCCCACGAAAACATCGTAACCATCCACAGCTATTCTCTCATTCTTGTATCTGTCTTGCTCCCAGCCCAGCACTGCAACCAAGTCAGGCAGAAAGAAACCATCAGAAGAGGAAGGTCACTCTGCCTGCACAGTCACACTAGATCAGGATTTTCTTGGTTACCACCAAAGTCACAGAGACAGGCATGGGGCAGCCTCCCATGCGAGCAAAAATAATTGTATATGAGGTTATAAGGTCGTTTTCAAGGTAATGGCCATTTCTTGTTTCAAATAACTTACACTCGTCTTGTTTTGCATGAATTTGTTCTTTAAATTTTTACGGCTTTTTTTCCATGTTTGCACACACACATATACTAGAAAATTTTCTCTTGAGATCTGCACCCCCTGGAGTTGCCACGTCCTGCTCTCCTCCTTACCTCTGTTGATCTTGGAACCCTTCGAGATATCCAGCAAAGGTAATACTGGTCTCTCCTGTTCTTCTTTTTGGGACTGTAGTCAATACTGTAAGGGAACACATGCTTTTTTTGTAGTTGGTTCAAGCTTGTTGTTTTAAATTGAATAGGCTCAAGCACTGAGATGTGAATATGGGCCCTGCTAAAAGAGCAACGGGCATGATGAGAATGAAGTGGAAGGCGGCAAAAAGAGACAGCTGTTCTAAAACTTCCTAAAATAATCATAGGGGGATTTGTCAGACTAGCTTTATCAGTTTTCTGCCCTCTTGGTTCAACAGTGCAGCATATCCAGCTGTAAGGTTTGTAGGGCCGGATGAAAACCGCCGCACCCATGGGATGCAGAGTGCTGAACTAACATAAACTCACTCTACTGGACACGTTTGTTTTACAAGTAATTATAAACCAACTGGACAACAGTGAGGTGAAGCAGGGTCCGTTGCTCCTTTTACACCTAGCACAAGCTCTGCACCATGTGTGCTGGTGAACTTGATGGAAATGTGATCAATGCTTGACATGGACTGGATTTTTGTGCTAAAGTGATCTGGTCACATGAAGGTCTGGCATCAGGCAGCCAGGGATTGTGTGGTCCCACATAAGCCACTTCGCTTCATACTTCCAAGGGAATTTACACCAGGGTTTTTCTATAAGGCACTTGGTAAAATACTTCTAATTTCAAGCACTTGCTGTACATTGGTGTAATTAACAGTGTAAGTGATGTGATGGAATTTCTTTAACCTTGTGAATTAGAGAAAAGGGCTTGTAACAAACAAGGACAGGGGTGTTTAGTCGATGACTTTACAAGGAAAGCATAGCAGCAGCAGCATAAAATTGCACGCCCTGTGATGGACTTTGCGCAGCCAGACATCCGAAATGTAAAAAGGGGCAGAATATCAAGTGGAAGTAAGGCACCACGAAAGCCTTGCAGTAGGAGCATGCTGTGAACTCAAAGCTACGCACATAAGATCCTACTTTAAGTAGAGGTTTTCAAAGAGACTGAAAAAGAGCAGAGCGGCAATATTGCTTGTTTTTCACCTGGAGCAGAGCAAGTAACACTCAGGTGGGATTTTTCTGAGATTTCTAATCTGCAGGGGTTTGGTCTTGTCTCTTTACTTCCACTGAGCATTAATAGAGAGGAGACGTGCGTGAGTACAGCCAGCAGAATATTGTATTTTCTCTTTACAAATGTGAAGACTGTTTTGAGGCAGGAGCTGGTCAGTGTCTGATGGTTGAATATGAGGGAGGAACAAGATGTGGAACTTGAATTCTAATTTCTCTGGCTTCTAAAATGTCGATTGGCTTGGCTTTTTTTCCCTCTCTAGGAATCTCACAAATCATTTGAGTTCTCAGCAGCACTGGCTCAAAGCTCTTCAAACTCGTATCTGGTCCTTAAGTCAGAGAAGGAAACACACTTGTATTGTGGTTTTGGTGGGTGTCTCATCTGGCAGGGGCTGGGTACTACTATGAAAAGCTTTGTAAAAACAAAACCAACTGTTAATTAGGAGAAGCACATACGGCTGTCCGCATTTTGTCCAAGGCAGAAACACCAGCTGCAGACAGATGTGGATTCTGGGAGGGGATTTTCCAGCCATGTTTCCCCCGTAACATCTTCCTCTCTCCCTGCCTAGAAACACCTTCTGAGGAAAAGCTTTCTCTGGACTAAGAGTATTCTTCAACAGCATCCAGCTTACTATTTTATGGGTGGAGTGTGGACCCATATAAAGCTACTGCCAAAAGTGTGACCAATGGTTCCCTGAAGAGAACCTTTGGTATTTGCCACTGCTTTTCTTTCCCCAGATGCTGGGGTTCTATTGGATTCAAAATAGGAAATCCCTTCACTAGAATGCACTTGTAATACTTGCTAAGTGGCACTTCAGTGTGGGGGTGTTCAAAGGGGCCTAGAAACAGTGAAATTGCGGAGCAAATAGCCGAGTTCTCCACCCTTCCACTGGGACTAGCAGCAAGAAGTGATACAGAAATGAACACCGCAGGCTGCAAACATTCTCCCAGTTAAACAGAAGGTTTGAAATGAAGTTTCTGTAAAGAAAATGTTCCACTTCATCCTATGAATCTAAAAGCCAATGAGCAAAGATGTCAGTACCTTGCTAATTAGTAACACCAAATAAAACTGTATGGCCTGGGCATGTTTCTAAGCCAACCCAAGAAAGTCAATGAATTAATTCTACTTTCTTTTTTTTTTTCTCCCCATTTTAATTTAAGTCGTATTTTCAGGTGTAACAATTTTACGGGAGAGAAAGGAAGAGATGCATTCTAGTTGTGTGGTACTTAGGAACTACTTATTTGAGGTATGAATCTAGTCTTCTACTCATATAGGCTACACTCTGCTTACACATAGTAAAGCTCCTTTAGTTTTGTTTTATTTTGTTTTTTTTTAAAGCAAACCCATGATGAGGCAGGAACTCATATGCCATCTCAAAAGCATGGAAGTTAGATGCTTATTCTCCACAGATGGTTTGGATGCTCGGTGGAAGAGAAGCAGCAATTTAGAGCCACAGCCTAACTTGGGTGGCAGACCCTGCATCTCATTTCTAACTGCACAGGAATCCCACTGAGACCACCACAATCTTGTGGGGTGACAACTGCCCTCTTTCCCCTTGTTGTTCTGCTGCAGAAAGCTTCTCTTCCAAGAATGACCTCGAAAAACCTTAGACTGTTTCTGGCGACTTCCCTGTCTTGTGAAAGTACAGCTATTAACAGAGTAGGATGTTGAGTGAGAGGAGGGGAGAAGAATGCCAATACCCTGCACTTGGGGCCCAAATCATATCTTGCTTAGGTCCTTGTTGTTGAAAGCAAGCAACGGTGCTGATGGGGACAGAGAAGGGATGAACTGACTGAATCCCACGATCGCATTACCTGCATGTTTTTCCTCATCGGTAACAACTGTGAAAAGGAAACAGCTTGATTCATGGATTGTAGTACTGTTTAACCTACTTCCCTGAAAGACACAGATGGTGCTTTAAAGTTCTGTCTTGAATAAAATAAAAATGTATGTCCCTTAAAGACCCAGCCTGAGACTTTCCCAGAAGTTCTACACCAACAAGTCAGGTAAGGCAACTGATTGTGCCTCAGATGGCTGAAAATGAGACATCTACTGATGCATTTGTCTAGGAGGATTCACCTCAAGTCTACAAGCTCTTTCTCACCCTTGCCATACACACACTTTCTCTCACAAAGCTATCATGCTCAGATCACTTGGTTTTTAAATGAATCGGTCAAGCTGTCTACATTACTCTAGCTTGGCACTAATTCTGCTATCCAGAGTAATCCATCCTTAACTGGAAGCTTTGCATTAAGTACATCTTACATGGCATAAAAAATTATACCACCAAGATAACGTGAGGAAAGCCAGGGAAGACTTTAAAAACAAAAAACTAATCCAAAACAGCAGCAGTAGTGGTACAAAGTCTCGTTTCTGCTGTATATGAGAAATAAAGTAAATCAAGCAAAAGAACTTAATTGGAAAGAGAGGGTCAAACTCAGGGCCGCTTCCTGACTAGTTGTTCACAAAGGCCTGATGTAGTTAGTTCCTTCTGAAGTGAGTGAGATGTCTTCAGTAATTTGAATCCAGCCCTATGCATCTAAAGGACAGAAGATACGAGGGCCTCCAACTGCTTTCTGCGTGCCGTTGTAGATGAAGCAGTCAGTATTCCATGTTTAATATCCTCAAGTTATAGTCATGCCAGGTTACGCCATTGCCAAAGTAGGCAGCACTGGAAGGAATGGAAGCTAAGCTATGCTGTGCTTTAGTCAATCCCTTCATCACGCAGTAAAATGTATTTAGCAATCTGTTTCATGCTAGTGGCTGTTGAGAAGTGGGATAAGGGGTTGTTGCTACTGTGTTTTACTAAAACTGTCTTGATTACATACTAAATTGTCAGCGCATTTGTATACATAGGCATGGATTCACCAGGGTAGGGGACAGCTGGAAAGAACTCCTTCCCTTTGCTCTATCCTCACGGGTTTTTTTACCACTCATCCGCTTGTACTATATCCTACACTCCATGTAACAAAGAGGAATCAGAAAGTACACACTACTTGTATGTACTTGCCTTCCCTGGTCCAGACACCTCCTAGACAGCAGTGTCATCTGCTAGCATCAACAAGGAAGTGTTGGGTTGCTGGCAATAAGGTGGGGTTAGGTTTTATTTTAACTTCTTAGCCCTTGAGATCGTTATGCTGGAAGTGGTTCGTTGGCTCAAGAAGTTTAGGGACAACTGAGGCAAATATTGCTATGGTGTCAAAGTGCTGCAGTCTGTTTCAGGTGGTTGATACGCAGCTGTAAATGCTGCAGCCTCTTTCCAAATGCTGCATCCACTTTGAGCCTCTTTGCAGTCACCTGTGTGTGGTGTCCTTGAGCAATAGCAGGATGTGCTTGAGAACCATGATTTCTTCTTGGCGCTCCTCCCTAAAGCCACATACCTCTCCTTCAGATCTTTCTACATGACCCACTTTATTGCAAAAATATCTCTAAGAAATCAGCAAGCCAAAGTGAGCCATAATTACTGAGAGTAGATGTTTCCTAAAATGCCACGCAAAGACCAAAACTGAAATCACCTTCGGGACAAGACAGTTACACAGCAGCTAACCTCCAAGACCATTTGATTTTATTTCCTTCAGTTGTTCTTTTTGTAATTTCTTCCTTTTAGCATCTCATTCACAATGTAATTTGAGATGCTTTGGGGCAGAGTGTGCCTGTGCATGAGGGCTACTGCATGTAGCACACCTCCGCTCAGAGCCTCTCCCATACCATCTTCTTCTTTCATTCTCTTTCAAGGACCCTTTTTCCCTCTCCCAGGCACCCTAACCAATTGCAAATGCCCCTCACTCCCTTTTGTACCTTATTTTGCTTTTTTTCCCCCTCAATACTCAAATTCCTAGGGTTCTACCAGAAGCCTCAGAAGGGAGAGGTTATGGCATTCAATAGCTACCATGTTAAGCAAAGAAGCATTACCCATTTGAGCGTTCCGCCTCATACTATACGTGGCTGAGTAATATCAAGCATCCATGCATACCGTGCTCTCTGGAGAGCTTCCTCCTTATTCTTGGGCTGTAGCTGCATCAGTAAGGGGTGTTAAAGAGCTGCGGTGTGTCCCAGCACAGGCACAGCTTTGAGATGCACGCCACCACGCAGCTCTGTGCTGACTCACTGACTTCCAGCTACAGAGCACTGCCAAGGTATTTCTAACTGTTAAATGATGATCCCTGGTGCCTCGTGCCCTGAACTCACTGGTGCTTGTCTCTGGGCATTCATCTCCACAAAACAAAAACACTCTATAAAGATAAAATAACACTGCCAAGAAGGGACAGTGTTGGAGACTGACTGCAGGGAAGGAGAGATATTATCAAAGCTTGATTCCCTTTTGGATTCTCTCCTGCTATGTGCTACACGGCCTTTCCTCCTGCTCTTTAAATATTTGGCAGCAAAGTACTACGCGTTGGGATTATCCTTCTGTAAGGCCATCTCTTGTGTACAGATTTCTTTGAATCAGTAGAAGACACCGTAAAAATGGCTTAGTGACTTTTGACAATGATTGGGAAGTGGAAATTATTTTCCGTCAGTATTATGTTGTATGTCAAATAACAACCATGAAGAACTTGCTGACAATTCATCACTTGGAGGATTTGTTTGTTCTTTTTTCCTTAGTGTGAATTCAGTCCTTTGGGAGGAAGAAGAAAACTAAAATTTCTATCCAGAGAAGAAGAGCAGAGTGGCAATCTCATTTCCATTGCCCGAACTGTATCAGTCTAACACGGAGAAAGAGACCTGTTTTTCCTTTGGTCTCCCCGCTGAGCTGGTTGCGGTAGCTGTTGGTTGTGGTTCTTTTGGTATAGATTATGGCCTTCTAGAAGTGGATTGATAGCAAAACAGATTATATTAAATGTCTCCCATTTTCAGTTGCTACTATGGTACTGATTACTTACATAGTCCCTGAGCCACAGCTCTCAGATGCTGTAGCTGCCTTGACTTCCGGAGGTGAGGCAAGTGACTACTGTGTGTGGAAACAATACACTGATTTACCAGCTGGTGGTGCATTCTACCCAGAACTATTAGGCTCCTCCAAATGGTGAGCTGGATCATTAGAAATATAGAAAACGTGGCATCCTTGGGCTAAGGTTAGCCTTCAAGAAAGTATAAGCAGAAACAGAAATGGGGTCAAAACATGATTTTCACTAGTATTCAGCTATGTTGCCCTGTTAAGAATAAAAAGTAAGTTGAAATGTTAATCTGGGAGGAATTTTCACAAAAAAATCTGGCAAACTACAGAATGAAGTCCCTGCTTTGAGTCTAAGTGGACAGTACATAGCCTATGAGAAAAAAGAATATTTTGTGCATTTCCTCAATCATGAGCCAGGGCAGTTTAAAACAAATAATTGGTTTTCATCCTGTGCTAATTCTCTTGAAACCAGTAAGAATTAAATGGCCACTGTGCAGAGAAAGAAAATCTGCAAAGAAGCGTGCAAGAAGCCCAGGCCAGGGATGAAATTTGGAAAACTTTGTCCCTTTCCCCATTAAGTCAGTCATTCCACATAAGGAGCACTAATAGCACACCAGCACTAACATGAGCACACAAGAATCGGCTCAAAGGACGAGGCTCCAGTGCTCCCTGCCTGCATGGACCCGTTCCTATTATTTTCTAAATGGCAGACCTGGTTTTGATCTCTACATCGAAGCACGGCAATGTTTTGAGTTGTGTTTTCTTGTAAAGAAATATTTATCTCTTTTAATATATGCTTCTTCCTCTCCAGAAAACTTCTTAAGCTGTATCTCCCTTTCATCACCAAAGCAGGTAAGATGCTTTCATCTTCTATCCCTAGTTATACTTCTCTCACTTCATCTTTAAAAAAGCAAAGAAATCCCCTTTCAGTAGCAATGCTGTTCAGAACTTTGTTGGGCAATTCTTTGCCCTTGATAATCACTCTGTCTCATGAAAGGAAACAGGTAAACCCTCTAATTTGAAATGGACGTGATAAAATACCTGTGCTCAGCTTGTGGGAAGCACAAAGATAAATATATACTCTGCAATATTGGCCTACACCACCTAACAACTGCAGAACACAGGACGGAAACAGCAAAGCAGGGGACCTCTCAAGACAGGAAAGTAGCAAAGATTCTCTTAACAACTTTGATAATCATTTTGTTTTACCTCTGAGAGAGAAAGAAAGGAGGAATCAAACCATACAAAATTGCTGGGGAATCTGAAAATGCCTTTGCAGCACCGAGGGCGGCCGCCCTATTTCGAACTGTAACAAAGGGGATGTTGCAGATTTCATTTTTCCACGTTGAAAGAATAATTTTAAAAATGTCGAGGCACGTGCAGATGTTCAACTTCTTTAGCCTATATGATGTATTTCAGTAAGATCATAAATGCTATTCTTCTGTGTTTGCATTATTGTGGAGCTTCTCCTCGGGGGTAGCTAAGACCTGGCTGGCGGTGAGTGAAGACGGTGCCCCATCTCCCTAATCACTGCGAAGCACTAAGGGTGTCTCAAAGATCCTGCAGCACTGAAAATGATAGCAAAAGGAACAGCCTATCATTGTTAGTCATGAAGATTTCTTCACGTTCAAGAGACATCATGTTTGTGATTGTCTATCTACCTCTAAAGGGCCTTTCTACAGGTTGGGTTTTTGTCTCTTTGCTGCTGTTCATCCTATATCCTGTATATAAGGATTAGGCATACAAATAACACAGACCCAGCTCTTTAATTAGTATCTTTTAATCAAAGTCTTGTAGACCAGAAGACAATTTTAGTGGTTTGAAACGCACGGTTTTTTCCAATGCTTAAAATTCTGACTTTGGCTGTACATTATTATTTTAGTTTATGCCAGATCAGGACAAACGATGCAAAACTCACATCAACTGAACGAAAATAAACTTGCTTTCAACCAAAACAAGCACCCAGGCAGCCTTTTACACAGGTCTGACTGAATCTGTTTGAAATCATACATCTCGGTAGACCTCTTTTACATGAGATACTTAAGAGCGGAAGGTCTGAGCCTAAGGTGAGCTCTGGAATTCATTGCAGTATCAGGCCTGACTGCAGACAGGAAAACTAAAAACGCAACAGCAAAAGATGGGAAGAAAATTAAGACAGAAGGATCCGGGTTACGTATTTACAAACTAGGTAATTATTAATAGTTTAATTTAAATTATTTAATTTTTCTACTAGAGAGTGTTTTCTATATATTTGTGTCTTGCAAGTAAATGGTGCTTCCTTCCCACTTCCGCAAGTTTTTTTCCTCCTCTGAAGCCACGGTGCCTGTGACCTTGTAGTCAGGAAATACCAGCTGAGCCTCTTTTAGCCTCTGTGTAAATAGCTGAATTCAGTGCTGTTAAATTTTTTCAGCTTTGTTTTACAAGATTTACAGACATTGAAATGTTACGGTGTGTTTAAACACTGCGATCAGTTCAATTGTCCTTGTCTTTTTGTTTAATAAATACACAGTGTTAACTCTGCTTTGTCAGGTCGGGGTATGTGAATGCACGTGCGTGAGAGGAAATTCAATGAGCTGCAGTGCTGAGAGCAGCAGATTATTTTTTGCTCTTCTCAAAGCAAATAGCTGTGATTACAGTTCATACACACACACCCCCCAAAAAAAAAGAGTACAGCCTCTTAATGCATGTCAGACTCGGGATTTCCAGTTTGCTGCTTTGACACCTGACAGAGACAGAAGAGTGTGGTATTTTTAAATTCGTGTGTCGGACTTTGAGCAACATTCACAGCCACAGTGATGGACTCTGCATGCTGTCAGTTCGCAGCTCAATGTAATAACTTGGCATTCACCTAGTGGATCTTGCACAATCAGAGGCAGATTTACTGAAGATAAAAATCTGTGTCAACATGCTAAACCAAAATTTTGTGTATTGAAATAATCTCAGACCAGACATAATTTGATAATGTCATATGAATTGACAGAAATGACCCTCAATTAATGTACAAGTTTTGATTCTGAAATAGATAATAATGACATGAAACAAACTGCAATTTTGAGGCATAAAAAACTACTAGAATTTTAGAATTCTAGATGCTGAATTTTAGATCTTGAGATGCAAAGTCCAGCACAAATGTGTTATTACATCTTTATTTTTTATTAATGTGATATGTTTGTATGGGGAATGTCGTTAGAAAATTGAGATCTGGTTGAATCCCAGGGCTTACCTGGAAGTTCGGGTCTACTCAGCAAAACCCTTTATTCCCATCCTGGAAATCCACGCATTAGCTTCTTAATTCAGTTTTGGAGATTGCTTCCTCATGTGTTACCTTAACAGCTGATTGACACTTTTGTTTTTACTGGCCCATTGTAGCATGAGCTGCATGTAGTCTATTTAATTTGATTACCCCGGAGGCTAAGATCTGCTTGACTTCTCCACTTTCATCTGGCTTTGTTTGGTATAAAGCAAAATTGAGCTCAGTCCAGCGAGATGCTGAGCCATCCCCCACCAGTGAAGGCTATTTAATTTTGAGCGATGCCTTCTACCTTGCAGTACTGAGGCCACCCGCCATGTGCTAAAATGAAGCGCAGACAGTCTGAACGATACGACGGTTCTCATTTTCAGAGATTGTTACTCCAATGCTAGGGTGACACTCCAGCAGCATTACAGCAGTCCCTCTATTACTGTCATCTGCAGCTGCTCTAAAAGAAGCAGGGTAAGCACGGCATGAGGGGTGCCACCTCTCTCCATCTGGCAATGGGGAAAGGGGGTTCCCTTGCAGCACTTGGCAGCAATTTGGATCCAACAGTCTCTCCTTCAACCCTGTGGTGGTGGTGGTGAAACACTAGAGGGAAGAGTGAGGCAATGCCAGCAGTCAACAGAAATAGGGAAAGCAGGAACCCACAAATAAATAATAGCTCTTGCTCAGTTTTCTCTCTTTTTGTGCTACCTGACTGTTGCTCAAACCCTATCTCCTATTCTCTTCACACTTATTTTTTCAGCGTTTCCTTTCTTTTTTGCTTTGATTTCCATATACCACTTCACCTCCAGAGCAAACCCATGAGAGGAAAAAGCAATAACCGTAGAGCTGATGCTTGCCATCACCTTGTCTGTTTAGCCCATGGGGTTATAAATGTGTTCTGCAGAGTACTTTGCAAGGCAAGGATCCCTGAGTGCTTGTTAGGCACTGCTATCCTAACGTTCATTAAAATCTTTATGCCAGCGGAGGATGTTATTATTAGCACTAATTGGTGTAACTCGGCTTACTTCACTTGACATGAGGGCAATCGACAGTCTCCAATGTTTGAGAATCACTCTTTTTGTAACAACACTTCATGCAACATCTCTGCACAACCTCTCACATCTGCCAGACGCGTTTGCAATGTCATCAAAAAGCCTCCTCTAACTTTTGATCACGGTAATGATGCAGTATGAGTTCCAGCGAAGAAATTTGCTTTTCCTAAATAGGTTTCAGAATAATGCTGCTTTTCATGGTACTCACTTTCCTACTTTTAAAGATTACTTTGCAAAACAAATATCCCTGGAACAGCCATATGTGAACAGAGATTAATGTTTTGCATCCTCGGACAAGTCATTTCAACTATGCCTGTGTCTTGCCAAAAAATAACAAAACTAAATGAAACTGATAGCATGACAATGATAGCGCTCTTCTTCTCTTGCCAAATGCTCATTTCCAGCCCTGTGTGTCCTCTCCTACAAGCTATGGGGTCCTCAGCAAATCACATTTCATCTTCAGCATGGAAGAAGAGATTCAGAGACATTGAGTCTTGCATTTTTAAAGCATTAATGAGAGACAAAGTGTTAACATAAATGAATGGGAAAACCCCAATATTTCACTAGATTCTATGTAACACATGAAGGATGGATGCACTTCAGCTTTAAATAATTACAGACCCCTTTCTGTTCATAGTTACCTAAATTACTTGAAAGATGGGTGAACTCAGTACAGGGGTTTTTGTCTAAATGTAATTGATGATGAGCTGCTTAAACAGGCTTTTGGTCTGTTCTTCAACTTTCAGTGCTTTTCTCAAGGTGACCGATCATAATTTACAGCAATGGATAGCAGCAATTCCTAGAAAGCGGGCATTGCCATTGATTTTGACATAAGCTTTCACCTGGTGAGTTACCAATTACTTCTATAAAGGTTTCAGCTGCTCTGTGCAGAAGCACACGTGGCTCTGGTTCTTTGGCGATTTGAGATGGCAAGATAGCCAACGTATCCATTCTCTTCTATTGATAAAGCTCCTGGGCAGCAGCTGCTGTAGCGCTACTTACAGGTCTGGAGATTTCTGATCATCTGAGATTTAATGACTTTCCCAAGAGGAGGACTTAATGTGCGTATACTATTTAGCAGTAATACCCAATTGGCAACAGACACAATAGATACTGATTGATGGGCTTACAGAGAAGTATATTAGGCATACACTCTGCTCAAAAATTCCTCTCTCTTTTTGGCAAGGAGGGATCACATGTAAAGTATCACAAGGAAAATACATCAAAGCATACTAGGCAAATCTTGAATGAAAAAGTAATTGAAATTCACCATACAATGCTTGATTATCTATATAGGCTTAGAGATTTTAGTGCAAAGTGAAAGGTTTATTTGCACAAGTTTGGAGTCCTGTGTTTTGTTTTCGCCTTTTTTCTTGGGTACCAAGGAATTCACCTAGCTTACAGCTTCGAAAGACACTGTATAAAGGGTTCTAAAAGTACCTCTAATCGCATTAAGCAGATTTGCAAAATCCTTTCTTTTCTGTGCAAAGATCTTCATCAGATGTACTATTCAACTACGAGGAAGGCTATTTGTTGTTATCTACTATCACTGGAAACTCCAGCTATCTTNTGCACAGGTTTGGAGTCCTGTGTTTTGTTTTCGCCTTTTTTCTTGGGTACCAAGGAATTCACCTAGCTTACAGCTTCGAAAGACACTGTATAAAGGGTTCTAAAAGTACCTCTAATCGCATTAAGCAGATTTGCAAAATCCTTTCTTTTCTGTGCAAAGATCTTCATCAGATGTACTATTCAACTACGAGGAAGGCTATTTGTTGTTATCTACTATCACTGGAAACTCCAGCTATCTTTATTGCTAGAATCAACCTTAAAAAAATAATAAACTGCTATCACAGACTAAAATGCAGGCACACAGACAGGATAAGGAATATTAGTATGACACAGAGATGAGCCTTCCTTTAGGCCAAAAGGTATTTTTAAGATACTTGATCATAATTGTATTGGTTTGGAGATTTTTGGTAGGATGAGCTGGAAGATAGTACTTGGCCCGTGCTCTCTGCAAGACCTTCTAGTAAGATAGCCTAACTCATTGTTGCCCCTGCCTTGCTGCTTGATTTTTGTGTGTTTCTTAAATGGTAATTTTGGGGGGGCCTGGTTCCCTTCTGTTCTGCATTTGTGAAGGTCCTAGCACAGTGAAGCCCGAGTTCCTCCGGTGCATATAAAGAAATAAAAGGCTGTAGCCCAGAGGTTGAGTAATACCATCTATAGAATATGTTGAATTTCCCTTGTAGTTTTGGGAGTTTCAGAATAAAGTTTCTGCATAAATACAGAGATTTTCAAAGAATTTCTAAGCACTATACACCTTTGTTTTAAATTTTCCTTCTTTGTTTCCAATGGCTTTGGGGTTTTTCATGTGCAGTGGTTGTTCATAGTAATAACCCCTAAGAGAAAAGGCAGCGTGATGCTTCTGAAAATACAACAGATGCTTGTAATATCATTGCCCTCTCTACAGGGACTTCTGTAAACTGATTCCTTGCTGCACTCAGCATGTTAACATCCAGGAGCAGAATATTGTTTGTGGAATTTATAATGGGACCAGGGATTCCAAAAATTGATCCACAGGGTCTTATAACTACAGGAGCTCCAAACTATACGTTGTCCAGCTGCCTTGACTTCTCTGGTTTTCAAACACAACTCACTTTGCATTTACAGCCTATTCTGAATAATCTTCACTTGGTACATCCTTACTCAGAGACTGCCAAGCACAATGATTATCTGCCGAGTGCTGATGTGTTTGGGAATATTCAGCACAAGTTTTGGTGTGTTATTTAAATGAACGACTTATTTTGTCACCCTTGAAATATGCATTGTCACTCTGGCAACCTCTGTATCCTGGAAGGTGTGCAGCGCAATGAGACGTATAAACGAACAAGAGGCAGGCAGAATGGTATACATGATGAATGAGGAAAATAAGTCATTAGGAAAGCCTGGGGTAAAACCAGAAGGGATTAAAAAAAAAAAAAAATCTCTTGCAGGGGGATGAGATGGAAAAATGGGATTCGTTTCATTTTCTTCTGTCTTGGCAGATTTCTGGGAGTGCATGCAAGGGCTTACAGTGAAAATGTGCTTGAAAAATGCAAAAGTCCATGAAAAAACATAAACTCCTCGTTTCCAATGTTCAGTTCTTTTATGGCGTTATTTTGTCTTCTCTGACTCCCTGTGACTTTCCACTGATTTCTCAAACTTTCCTGTGAATAAAGCATAAGCCCTACAGTGCTCTGCCAGGCTTCGTAGCTGCAATCATTCTTCTGGCCCAGAAGCCCCTTCCTCCCCATAAGTTCCTTAGCTGCAGAAAATTATTTCCAGCCATAGAAAACTTCAGCGGGTGCCTACAATCTCTGTTGCTGTATTCATGCTGCCTCCTCACCCCACTTGCAGACGTTGATGAGCATTTGCCGTCAGCAGACTTATTTCCAGTACATCGGCTCTAATATCCAGCTCTGCTCTAAGCCCCATCATTGTCTTTGCATACAACCTCTACCTGTTTGAGAGGGTACGTAACAAACATATTTCCCTCAGGAACTGAAGAGAAGGCAGGCTTGCATACCCTCAGGTAGCATTTCTTATTTTTCCTAATCAAAAATATTATTATTTCAGTAAGCAAAATGTACTCATATGCTTTTCTCTTGCATTTGGGTTTTCCTTATTCTTTTTTCCACAGTGCTATCTTTAGATCATGATTCAATAGATGAAATTAAATGCTTTTCATATTTTGTTTTTAATTAAAAACTCTGGTATTGGAAAGTGGGATGTTTCTGTCATAGTGTGCAACTTGGAAGTAACGTTTTAAAGAATAATGCATAATGCTCATTTGCTTTCCAACAATTATGATTTTTAAATTTACATGTTCTAAACTTTTACAGGCCTGTAATTTGGGAGAATGCATTCAAACCCCAGTGTAAACCTGTGCAACATTTCCCAACATTTCCTTTTTTTTTTTTTTTTTTTTTTTTTTTGGAGGGCTCTCCTTACACAGTAAGACGACACCTAGGAGGCTAAAGAGACTGAAATGCAGTCGTAACTCCCTTAGATTTCAGGAAGCTGGTTGTTGCCAAAATAGCGCATTCTGGGAGAAGCAGCAGGGAAAAACGGCCCAGTGCTTTAATTAACAGGAGGCTGCAGATGCAGGACCCCAGCGACCAAAANTGGTACGTGTGACTACCAATAGGGTTCTTGAATATGTACAGGGACAATACATGAATCTGGGCTAAGCTTTTATTTTACCACATGGATTTTTTTTGACAGCCCTAAATACTTTTGTGGAAACCCTGGTCTTTGATTAAAATGGTGGTGCATGGGCAGAACACCTTATTCCTGTTTGTATCAGCATCTAATTCTATAGGCAGTTGTCTTGCAATAAGTTTATCAATACAGCTAAAGCAGTACAACTTTTTAGGGTTGGTAAGATGCTACGTGTCATTTTCCTGGGATACATTTTTGCCAATTAGGCATATAAAAGTGTCGAACACCATAAGCCTTTGAACTTAGCTGGGGCATGTGCTTGCTATTGCTAATGCAAAGAGCACCGGCAGTACCACCATCTTCTATATGCACTTGCTAATTGGCTGCTTACCTCATCCGCATGTGAAGTCCTAACTCCATTCATCACGTGTTCAGCTAAGACCAGACTTCTTTAATCACTCCGGACAATTTAAGTCAACCTGCGAATATACTGGGAGACTCCTTCCGCTGTACCTCCTCATCCTACAAAACCATAGCATAGCTTTTTCTTGGTCTTTTTTTTTCTTCACTGATGTATTATACATATCATCCATGTTAGTCTAGGTGCTTATCAGTCACGCTCTCAAGCTCCCCATTATCTCAGTTGCACAGTTAAAAGATCATTAAACTGTCTAGCGTTGCTTTGGCCAACTCGTGTTATTTAGCTTTAAGTGCATCTATTCCATTGACTTATGAATTCGTCTTGCCTTCTGAATCCCCCTTCTTTTTTTTAAATAAAAAAAGAATATGTTTTAGGGAACTGGAGGTGGGATACAAATTTGAGAACTTGTATGACAGCATCACTAGGTTTTGTAAATACTGCATTACATTTCATGCATACCAGAAAAGCAGAACTGCCACTCTACCCCAATCGTTCCCAAATCTAAAACCTTCTACATTTGCAGAAAGATGTTCTATGGCCAAAACACGTGACAGGATAAAGGCATCACACAGATTTAGCACAAATTTATTTGGGAAGATATTTTGTTCTCCCGTTCAGGATTAGAGAGTCTGTGTTTAGGGACTGGTCTTGTGCTTAGCATGCCAAGTGTTTATGCAATTCGTCTTCCATGCTTGTGTTCTAATGTGTCCTCACGGGATTCTGGAAACTCGTCCAGAATGGAGGGGTGCTGGACAGCCTGTGAGTCTAAGCTTTGTCCTTTCGTATTATCTTTGTTATTTAGACATAGTACCTTGAGATTTAGGTAATTCACCTTTTAGAAATTTCTGACGAGTGGTTCACATTTTCTCAAGAACAGCCCATTCAAACCCCTTTCTAAACGATAGTTTTGACCATAATGCCTGATAGCACTACAGTATTAAGCTTTCTGCAACTCAACTTGTCCCTTTTTGGGCTGAGGCTGCATAGGTAGGAAAACTAGTGCCATGTGTGTAAGCACGTTCAGCAAAAAATGTTAATAATCTCACATCCCTGGACAGTGATTTGTCTTTTTGGTTTCTTTTTGGTGAGGCCTTGGTGAATTTGCATAAATCGAGAGACAGGTAGGCATAAAAAGGTGATGAACGGCTCCCTTGTCTTGAACACTAAGCAGCAGCTCCAGCTTGAGTGACGAACCAAGGGTATTGAAATGATACTTGTGCAACAGTCAGGTGTGTCTTTTCAGGGTGCTTCTTCAGCAGTGACAATTATCTCTGTTAATTATGTGTTTGCAGAGGAGCGTGCCGGACCTCTTCGACCCAGCTCAGTCCAACCATAGCACCACCAGTGTCAGTGGAACTCTGCCCATCTAAATGAAGGGCACTGTGATTTGCAGCATGTGCTGCTTGGACGAAAGAACTGCAGTTGTACACTGGCTTTTAAAAATATTTTCACTCTTGAAAGAAGCCTGATTGACAAAGAATATGAGCCATTGAATTATAACACGCCAGATTTTACTAAGAACACTCTAAATATGCAAATTTATGGGAGGGGAAGCAATATTCTTACGCCTATTTAGGATGGGTTTGATAGACAGAAATAATTCTCTTGTCACTTGTTACAGAGAAGAATTATTAATTTTGCTTTGTCTGTAGAAAGGCAAAAGCCAGCAATCATGTTACAAAGTAGGTTGCATAAATTGGTTGACTTTCAATGCCTCTTTCCCCATCACATCTTAGGAAGAAGAAAAGATTTCTTAATGGTGCCAGGTTCCATTAGAAGAGTAGCGCAACATAGTTTTAATTGACGCATACCATGTCTTAGGAAAATAACAGGCAAACTCCCTGACCATTCAATTACCATATAAATAAGAATGCGCCTATCTCCACTCATATCAGCATCTTGCTTTTTTTGTTGTTGACAAAAATATGTTAATGGATAAAACCAGCTTTTCATTTGAATAATGACTTAATGCTTCTGTGAATTTCAGATGGTGGATTAAGTCCTTTCTTTAAAACTTTGCAATTTCCCTATAGTTCACCAGCTGCCTTTGCTCAAGGAAAAATAAAAAGGCAAATGGGAGACTTCAAACGTCAGCACCTGCTAGGGTGCTGCTGAGGTTTATAAATCTGTTTAGGGAAATGAAGCATGCAGGTCCTCTCGCTGCCTTTTGTTCGGAACCCTGTCATTGATGGGAGAGAAGAAAAAGCCCAGTGGTGTGTGTTTTATGGTGTAGACCAGTTTTCTTTTCCTTGCCTTGCCAGGTGGATGTGTTGCTTTGCAGGTACACACTTCAGGTCTAAAAGATTACCGAGGAAAGAATGAGCACTACCTCCTTTTGACTTGACCATAGGAGAGGTGCCAGGTCTGAGTCAAAATCAATTACGAGTGGGGCACTAGTGTTAGCTGTGCACGCAGGTTATTATTTACAGGGTAACAGTAGTAGCCGTGGTAGTTGCACGAGATGCCTCCTTCATTCTGCACTGCAGGCCATTCCCGCTGCCAGCAGTGTCATTGTCTCTCTTCATTTTTCAGCCATAGGAGGATGGGAAACCCATTTGCTTGATAGTCAGTGGCTCCCAAACAGCAGCTGCCCCATTTTCACTTACTCTTTCCCATACTTTGGACAGCAGACATCAAATTTGCTTTCATCCATCTAAAAAAATCAGTAACGCTCCAGTCAAAATGACTGAAAAGGTGGGCAATAGCACTTAAACCAACCATGAGACATGTGTCCAGTAGTATATAAAGATGTGGTTCAACAGCCAGCCTCTAGCCCCTTCTTGATTTCTGAAGGAAAGCTCCAAGTTCAAACAGGTACTCCAGGTCAGATCACTTTCCTATTTTAGGAGAAAAAAGAAGGCAATACCATGGTCCCCACACCTAATTTCTGAAATAATTTAAACTTCAACACTGACTGCTTAATAGGAGTTTTGAGCATGCCAAAGAAAGTGAGAAAGTGGTTTCAGGCTCTACCATGTATCAGTGGAGCATCCCAATCTGTAGTTACATGCTGTGGTATATGGAAGGACAGGGGTCTGTGAGTGGTGGTTACTAAACTCACTCTTAAATTGTAGACGGTTCCGAATCAGCTGTTAAAAAAAAGTCTTCCACTAGATGGAAGGCTCTTCTTTCTGCTTTCTCCTCATCTCTTTCCCCTACTCACTGAGTCTCAGCCCTGAAAGGCACTGTGCTTTCATTGCAGCCCCACGTCACTTGGGAAGGCACTTACATTGCATTGGCAATTCACTCTGCAAGGGCTGTCTTCTGTGTCTGATTTTCAAAAGGTGTACTTAGCACATCTGTCTGAAAAATCCAAACTGTTAATTATTGGCTCCAAATGATACATACGTTCAGGCTGAAAGCAGAAAATGCATCAGGCTTTTCACAATAGTGATTTGTTTCTCCCAAGTGAATTCCTCAAAGTATCTATGTCTTTCTATCTCTTTCACTGTGGAATAAGAATCTACGTCCATTTGTCTTGCTAGAGAGGAAAATAACCTACATTGTACTATACGCTTGGAATGGCGCAGATAAAGGAATGTGTAAATAGATATCTTTGCTTGTATTTGCTGCCAGCAGCCTTTGTGTTTCTCTCCTGGGGTTCAATATTGCAATAGTTGTGCTATAATAGAAGGACATGTTTCATTAGCGTAGAAGAGGCCCTCCTGGTAGTGGAGTAAGATTTAGCTTAACCACCTTCATCAAATAGAAAAAATTAAGTAGGGTTCAAGCAAGCATGACACTGATATAGAAAAAAATCACCTTAAACAAATCCAGCTTAAGTTGTCTTTACAAGCCTTCTGTATTTTTTGGGCCATTGATAGTACACTTGGATTCCTAATTTCATACATCCATTTTGAAAGGCAAAACACAATACTCCATAATAGCGTACAGAAAAGTTTCAGCATAATAGATCGAAGTCAACAGAAGCCATATGGAACATGAACAGGATTGCCTTGCTTTGTTGCCCATTATTGTCTTGGTCTAGTTCCATATGGTGACTGAGCTCTTTTTACATGACGTTGATGTGTAGACATCTATGTTATTTGAGCTGTTAACCAATTAATAAAAATCTACTGCCATATGTGCTGATTCTACGGTTCGCCGTTTTATTTGCATTGGAAACTGATTTGGGAAGAACTCTGTTCTCATTTCTGTTCTGATGCTAATAACGTCCTTTTTTGTAGAGACGGCACTCACAGTTGCACTTCTAAGGTGTGCTTATCAAGAGGGAGTTCTTGATGCGAACTGATGCAAAACTTTGGTAGAAATTCAGATCCAAGCAGCTCATGACGTGAAACAAGCCAGTTCTCCTCAGTCCATAACTTGGGAACAAACTCTGATTAATGAACGCACGTCAGAAAGCAAAGTTTAAGTTGTCACCTTACGTGTAATTCAGGTAGGAGCTAAAGAGGAGATAGAGAGAAACTCATGAACAGGTTTCTGGAAAAGGGCTGATGAAAATGATGAAAAGAACTTGATTTTGAGATTATTCATCAGTTGTTAAAAAATTCAGAAAGGTACTTAATTTTCACACTTTGAAGACCAGATCTTTTATGGATTCTCTTAAAATCTTCATGAGGAACAAGTTTTGTAATGTCTTCCTTCTAGAAAGCGTGCGACTTTTTTGACACATCTGGTACGAATTGAGAGGCAGGGCCTTGGTTGGGCGGACCACTGCTTGGGGACACTGTGCTCCTTTCTAAAGTCTGTGGTGCCAGAAGGTGTTTCTCAGAAAAATCCGTGTCTGTAATCTTTCTCAATTGATCCTTACTTATCTCTGCCCTCCAGGAATTACCAGCCAGGCTCACTTTGCTTTTTGTTTACATTATCTACTAAAGCAACAAATGTATTTGTACAGCAGTGTTTCAGTAGTACTTCTGGGCCATGCACTACACGTGCAGTTACTCTATGCCTCATAATAAGCTTGTTTGAAACAAGAGTGTGGATGACTTGCCAGAGTAAATTGTTTTGCTGCTAAATTCAGTGACACTAACCCAGCAAATGAGGATTTGGCCCATATTAGCGATTATTTCCTTTAAAAGGGAATGACTTTGAAAAGAGCCTGTGGATTCACGGGACTGCTATTACCATAGCTCACTAATGATAATTACCGTGGAACTTCCTGTTTGAGGAAATCCAACTGTGAGTTCATAAGCATGTGTGAAAGCAAACAGAGAGCAAAACCAAAATTCAAACAACTCTTCAGTCCTTTAAATCTTCCTTTCGATTCACAGCTTTCCTTTGGCTTTCAATTCTATTTCGTAGCAATGAAACGCTCCGACAAGTTGCCTGAATGGGGGAAGCATTAAAGAAACGAAACCAGAAACAAAGCAATTCTTTTTTATTGACGTATATTATTTTTTACTCCAAGTGGTGTAACAGGGATTTTTCCTCACCTTTTAAATTAATGTTTTCACTTTATTATCCATACAGTAGTACTGCACTGCCATTTTAGAAATTACAGGCGCACTGAAAGAATAGTGAAGGTTCCGCTGAATCTCTGTATCTATGTCGCATTCATCGTGGTAACTGATACATTATACACCATAAGTAAAAAGACAGAGTGCCCCTTATTAAGTTATTTTGCGTTAGAAGGCTCTCATTTGCAACTTTCTCTAAAGCAAATTTTAATAATAGTGAATTATGTTCCTTAAGTGAACCTGTATATACATTACAGGTTTAGAGATGACAAGTAGCATACATCCGGGTTTTGTTCATATGAAATGAAAGGCTAGAATACGTACACACGGTAGAGTGAAATTGGGTACACTCTCCTATATAGTACTCTCTTATTTTGAACAAAAAAAGGTTGCATGACTTATTAAGCTTAGCCTGGTGAGATGTCACAGCCTTACACGAAAACATAACCTTGCTTTTTCTGTTGATCTTTCCTCCAGTGTCCACAAGGTCAGCTGGCCTCAGTGCTGAGTCTTATCTTAGAGACCCACCATGCAAACCTACCGCACCTTGAGAGAAAACACAGGTGATATTTTACCAAGGAAAAAACTGCAGCCTGATGTTACTCCACTATTTTATCAGTACAACTTGCTTTCCGTGACCAAAGTCTAGTCTATACTTAGCTTTAGGTCCTACTTATAGAATATTGATCATCTACCAGCACAGTTAAAATAACACAAGTGATATATACCTCGTACAGGCATTCTGCCAACAGGAGCTGATGAACAGCTGAGTTAGCACCGAAGTCTTCCAGTGACGATCCCACAGTCCTTACAGTCATCACAGCTCTGATTTGAATTTTGCTGCTCAGAAGTGACCGGAAGCTCCCCTCTTCCAAATTTCTAGAGAGTCTCCTTTTAGAAACTGAGCTCAGTGCCGTAGGCTGGGGTCGATGTAAAGCCATCTCTAAACAACCTGTTCATTCGGACATGCAAAAGGACACAGAGGGGCTGAAACACAATAATGGAGAGTTTCATGCTGGGAGAGGGATATGGAACTATGGCAGTCCAGCAAAAAATCTGGACTTGCCTTCTCCCCTCCCATTTGTGCTACTGCTCTGAGGAATTAAATGTCACTCTCTGCACGGACCTGACCATGGTCTTCACCATCTGGAAGAAGGCAGCCTGAAGTCTCGTATCCATTGGGAGCTAATTAAGACAGTGGCCAAGTCCATGGAAAGAGATCTCTTTTAAGACCGAACAAACGCTAGAGAATACAAGCTCTCTCTGGGTTGTGTAGGACAAACTTAACGCTTCATTTACCCATGAGCTTCACTTCTACATCTTATTTTGAGGTGGCATTTGGCTGCAACTGGAGATAAGAAAAATGATTTTGTTTTAAAATAGTAAGATTTAGTCTATATCCATTGACTGGACATGCTCAGAAAGAGGAAAGTAGAAGCGGTGTTCTTCAACTAGTCTTTTTGGGTTGCAGACAAAATGTTAATACAATAAAAACACAAACATAAAGAAAAATTGCATTTGAAATGGAAAAGAGGTCTACGCAAAGCAATGCCAGAGCATTCAGGTTGCGTACATAAAATCTCAAGGCATGAGTGTAAGTACATCTGGGAACTAGGCAATCTGAACGCATGGTTTTGTGGAAGAAACCTGTGAGGCAGGCTTTGAAGTAAAAAAATGTAACATTTGGCTTTTTCAGCCTGAGGGGTTAGTCCAAAATCAATCACCAGCATGCTGTGCCTTAATTTTAGGTCAGACCTAGTGGCCACAGCAGACCAGGAAAGACACTGAAAAGTCTACAGACTTTTGTGTGGGACTTGTATTTGGTGAGAAAACGGACTGATCCAAGCAACTACAGGCTCTTTTATCTGACCTCATTAGTACACAAAGCTTTAGAACAAATGCTGAACGAAAAACTAATTAAACATGTGGAGGTATATGAAAAACTAGTTAAAATGCAGCAGGACTTCAGCAAAGACAGAACATACCAGACTAAGCCAGTATCTCTGTCTGATAAATCATTTTCCCCAACAATGCAACTACGGTAGATCAAATCTATCTGGACCTCAATAAAACATTTGAGAGGATGCCATGCGAGAAAATATTAATTAAGATGGAGAGATGCGAATGAATGTAAGAAATGAAAAGTCAGGATAATAGCGTGTGCTGAAATGGAAACTCTAAACGGAAGGAGGTTACTAATGCAGTTCCATAGGGACTGATCTCAGAACTAATCTCAGTTAAAATTTTATTAGTGACCTTGGCACAAAAAACATGAGTGTGCTAATGAAATTTGCTGATATAAACCCAAGACCTGCTGTTACAACAGAAAAGGAGTGGAATACCCTATGGAAAGAACTGGATGAGTCTGCGGACAGGAGAAAGAGAAATTACATGCAATTTAATAGTAGAAATACAAAGTTGTGTGCTTAGCAGAACTTCCTATTAATTTTAGTAAAGTGGGGTGAGGAGGAGGCTGCTCCAGGTGGACAGAAGAAAGAAAAGAGATTACATGAAGTTATCACTCAGAAGCAGGAGTGAGTCCACAGTGAGCTGATTTTGTTCGGAAACGGCAGCGTGACAGGCACACTGTGCAGCCGAAGCCAGGCCGTCGTACCAGGTCACACCTCACGTCCCATAGCCCCCCATTCTGACAGCGGCCACCAGCAGAAGCCAATGACGGTGAGTCTGGCAGGATTTTCCCAGAGCAGTGGAAGCATCCAGCAATTTCTGACTCGGTGAGACGGTGTCCTTGTGCCTCTAATCGTGTTGTTGTCGTCTTTTTTTCCCCTACCATTGATTTATCTCAGCTTATTTCCCACTCTTTTACTGGCAATGGCAACTTCCTAGCATGAGTTTGAGGGAGTATAAAGAAACCGTCAGCATCCAGGTGAGCTTTTGTGGGACAAAAAAATCAACCTGGAGTCTTTTGTCAGGACGCTGGTGGCACTTTGGACTCTCCTAACTGCATGGGGACACGGGTAGACCTAGAGGAGCTACTGGCGTCACACACCTGTAAAAAAGGTACGTGAAAAGGATAAACTTCTGTCACACGGAGTGGAAAACTGCACCGGGCAGATACTGCCTGCTCACTGCCCGGGCCGACGGAGCAATGCCACCAGACGGTTGCTGCGCAGAACCCACCGGCATGCGCGTGCCTTGCCGCGAAGGGCCACGTCTGCCTCCTCAGCACCGCCTGAACGAATTACAAGGGGTGGGTCGTCGTCATCCCCCCCCCCCCCCCCCCCC
>VZSC01002812.1:93046-145758 GCA_013398225.1 Steatornis caripensis
CCCCCCCCCCCCCCCCCCGCCCCGAGCTCTTTGTCAATGTGTTCATTGCTCCCCGCTGTAGTCAGATGGCAATGCTCCAAGACTTGATTAACTCACTTATTTTCCCCCCTAAACAGTAAAGGGGCAGTAAAAAGAGATTAATTTCCACGTCTCTTTTGTGTCTGGTTTTGTTTTCCCGCGCCCGGGCAGCCCGCACGCCTGGGGGGAGGGCACCGGGCCCGGGCAGAGCCGTCGCGGCCCCGCACCCCGCCCTCTCCTTCTGCCTCGAACCACCCGCGGGAAGCGAAACCGAAAGGGCCGGGGCCGCGCAGCGCCTCCGGCGGCATTTCCTCCAGAAGCTGTACCCCCGCCCGCTTCGCCTGCGCCGACGCCCCCTCCATTTCGGTAGCGGGGCCCAGTCCCGGCCCGCTCCAGGCCTGGGGCGAGGGCGGCCACGGCGCGGCCCAGCGGCCACCCCCGCGCTCCGACGCCTACCGGGGGCCGGAGGCTTCCGCCGTACCCCGGCCCGCGGCCTTCGCCCCTCCTCCGGCCACCCGCCCGCCCGCAGGTGAGGCCGGCCCCGGGGCGGTGCTGCCGCGGCCCGCCCGCCTCGTCTCGGCCGGGAGAAGCACCTGGGGAGCGTGGAGGGGCCCGGGCTCGTCTGTCCGCAGCGGCCCGCTCTGGCCCGGCGGCGGCGTCCTCCCGGTGAGGGAAGGTAACAGCGGCTGGCGCTTCGCGGGAGGAGAGGTGGGCGAGAAGCTCGCAGCCGGGAGGGGCTTCGGGGGCGGCGGGGCAGAGCGGCCCAGGGCTCCGTGCGGGGCGCCAGGCGGGACCCCCGGGGGCTCTACCGGAGATCGCCTCGGAGATGTGCACGGGTGCGTACGTGTGTGTCAGACCAAGCGTCCCTTGTACTTCTCGTTACAAAAAGCTGTGGTGCTGCTGCTCTCTGGATGAACGGTGTGCTGT
Organism: Steatornis caripensis; assembly: GCA_013398225.1. NCBI lineage: Eukaryota > Metazoa > Chordata > Aves > Caprimulgiformes > Steatornithidae > Steatornis > Steatornis caripensis. The sequence continues at coordinate 93,992 of VZSC01002812.1, forward strand.
CTAAAGGCCAACCAGCCAGCTGGGTGGGCCACGATTTCCAGCCCCGTTTTGCTCCACCGGGTAGCGGCAGTGCCAAGCTCACCCAGCGTCCCGGCAGGACGGGCATGCTTCTGGTGTGTCCTTTCTGCGGGACGCCTTCATTTTTACTGTTCCCCACAAGAACACGATTCAAAGGTCGTAACGAGAGACAAGTTTATGCTGTAACCGGCGTTATATGAGGCTGTTGTTTTACACCGGTGCTTACACCTCAGTCTTGAGAACCGAGTCCTGTGGATATTTGCAAAAGGATATGGCTCAACTGAGTAGGATTCTGTACATTAAGAATGTGTGAAATAATAGTTCGCCGGTAGGTAGGTGAGCTTGCGCGCCTGTGGCCATCCCCACTGAATTCATGGGAGAACTTCACAGCACAAAAAGTTTCTGCGCGAGAGTCCTGCTGCAGAATTGGAGCTCACGTCAATATGGAACCTCACAAGGAACTGAGAAAGTGGGGTAAAGATTGCAATAAACATTATGTGGCCCTCTGGATATGACGCAAATTGTGCGTGTTGAGCTTCAATGCTATAACCCTAAGCCATAAAATACCTCTTAAAGAATATCTCTAGCTGTATACTGATATGTTGTGCTTTTAGGGATTTCTTTCCTCCTCTTTGTTACCAGTCCTTTGAAAATTAATTCCTCTTCACTCCATTATAATACATATTTAAAGTTAGTTAACTTTTCAGCACTCTTTCTATACATAATTGCATCATATTTTTGGCATGTAGTTAGAATTTGTGTTGGAGTGCACAAGGGCCTGACTTTGTGTTGTACATGAAACTTTCATTCTGACCTTTCCAGGTGTCTGCATGATGACCTTGTTATCTTGTAGTAAGTTTTCCAGGCAGAAGGTGGCACAGGGTTTAGTTAAGGCCGATTTAACTCCTGAGAGGGCTGTGGTAGGCTGGGAGTACAGGCTGGAACCGGTTCCTCTTGTTCGCTGCTATTAGCATTCCTGCAATTCCTTTCATCCAGCCCCCTTCCAAACGTACCTACCGTGGTAGAAGTCATCCACCAAAAGGCTGAAACCCTTTAGGGCAGACAAAGAGGCTAAGCCTCTCATGCCATGCTTGCAGGGCAGGTAAGCGGCTCCTGAAATCTAAGGGAAAGGCCCACTGCTGGTTAGATGCCTTTCTCCTTCCCACCAAAGGTAAATGTCCTGATTTAATAGCCAGCCCAGCTTTAAACTGTGACAGTAACCGAGGGCACAGCTGGGAGTTTCCTGTCCTTGGTGATGTATGTTTCTTCTTTTCGTCCGGTCTCTTACTTTTGCAAGTCCAGCCTCGGTGCCTGGATGCAGGAGTAAAGCTCTTCGTGGGGAGGTAGTCAGGGCCGCTGAAGGTAGGAGCCTTGCTTCCAACTCCAAAGCCTCTGCCAAGGAGGAGCAACCCCTGCTTTTGGGAGATGTTTTGGCATCTAAGTGCGATTTTTGCCACTGACATGTTATAGACCTTTGGTATGCCGCCTAAAAGAGCGTGCCATTTTAGCCTCAAAGCTGGCAGTTTTCTGAGAGATCTCTGAATAGATCTAAGTCAGGCAGTGATGTTTCTGTAACCAAAGAAATTCTTTTTTTCAAGTTGCTTTTATGCAAGTTGCTTATTCCAGTGTTTTCAGGCAAAAATATGCAGTAATGCTAGGTGGTACTAGCTTTAATAAGTGAAATGAAACTGAGTTCCCTCTGGTTTTCTTCATTGTTAGAGAAGGAATTCAAAAAGTAAATAAACATGGGGAGACGTAAACTGTTTTTAAAGTTCTTCTGGATTGAATAAATGTTTAATAATAGTACCGCTGGGGAAATGTGTAAACATTATTTTTTGTGCTCCCCTGTGAACTCTTAACCTTTTTTTAAGAATATGGATAGAGCCATGAAATCACTGTGTGACAGAGCTGAGTGAGTATTCTGCATCCTTGTGTGGGTATTGGGTTTTATTTGTTTTAAATTTAACGGGTTTTTTTCAGATAAATTTTTCAGAGTCAAAACAGTCCTTGGTGTGTAGTGGAAGGTGCGTAGTGTACCTGTAAGTGATTATGCTTTGCTGACTGGATTGGTTTAATTTTGAAATTCGGATCCAGGAGAACAGTCATTGTTTAATAAGCATTGTGTTATTGAAACTACAATTCCCACTTTAAAAATTACAAATGCTTCAAATTTTTTAATGGGACTTAAGAGAACATTATAACCCTAGGGTAAGGATTGCCACCCTGCAGACCATATAAACCACAGCCCAAGCTGTTGCTGTGGCTAGGAACGTAGGATGCAGCTCTGAGAGCTGGCAATCAGGGGATGTAGGCAGGCTGCTGCACAGGAACGATCTGCACAGCCAAGGCTACGTGGGAGTTGACTCCCCACCCAGCATTACTGTGAGTAGCTCTTGCTGCTCACCACATCCGCAGCTGGGGTTTCAGATTTCTTGCCAGCCTCCACACCATCATAACCCGCTGCCAGGCCAACGATACAGACCGACTGTAGGAACCACATATGACCTGCTTGTGAGTTATGTGAGGCTGGAGTCACACAGGTTGCTCCTGAAGAAAAAAGGAATGACATTTGTATCCTGCAGCTTTCCTGCACATCCCTCACTTCCTCAGCCCAGCTGAGCTGCAGAAAAGAAACAGCTATTTCGTATTCAGGAATGAATAGGTCTGGTTAAGATTTATGTTATATATTTAAAAAAAAACCAAACCCCACACATAATTTTTAATGAAAAAACAGGCTATGTGGACAGTACCAAACTTTTAATGAGAAAATAAATACAGAAAAAAACCCAACCCAAAGCAACAAAGCAAACCTTTAGAATATGTGGGTAAAAGTACCGATGATGGGAAAGTTTGAATCAGCGATGCCTAAGACTCAAAAGGAGTGAAAGTGCAGAGTAATTATAAAAGTATTGCCAAAAGACCTTTATTTTAGCAACACTGCTGGATATTACTGTAATAAGGCACAGATTCTGTTGTAGGTGTACACTGCTCAAGCCTGACAGCTTAAAAACTGACAACTCGGTTCCTTTTCGGGGAGACAATTATCAAAAAAACTTTCTTTGCATCAAATGAGAGACTGGTAGTTAGTATTACCAGTATATTAAAGAATGGCTTAGTTGAACCATCACGTTTTCCCTGACCCTAACTAAAATAAGTTCTCTTGTTACAAAATAAAAAGAATTTTAAAAAGAGAAGTAAATATAATCATTGACTTATCTGGTTTAAGCAACAAGAATGTTTGAAGGAAGAAAAAAATAAAGAAGAAATTATTATTTCTTCTCTGCTTCTACTGGAAGTCTTACTTTGTTCATACTTCCCGAATCTTTCATTCTTTATTACTGAATTCACTTTATATGCTATTGATGCAATCCATATTGTTTGAGAGTTTTTCTCCTCCTCCTGCTCGCTCTGTCGTTTGGAGGCATAATCTTTGATCTATGATGACAATAATTTTCACGGCATGGGCAGACAGTGACTGCAGATGGGGAATAAGTAGCATGAGCTGACGAACATGTAAGAAGTAACAATCCTCTAATCATGCAAATATGGGATGCGATGGGTCAAACCACGCATTTGTAAGAAATTTTGAATCCTGTGAGTACTGCCATTTATTACACGTGGGGCTGCAGGTGCCTCTGAGAATTGAGGACTACGTGTCCAATGCCAGGCGCTCGGCACTGAATTCCAGCTGTTATTTGGGTTTTTCAGTAGGCTGGTGGCTATACTCGGTTTTCTTTTATTCTCAAGCCAATTCTTTATGTCAGGCTAGTCTCAATGTTCTTAGTTCTTTGAAGAGCAAAGTGCTCGCTCGCCACAACCTCCCCCCCTCTGATTTTGGGGAAAACCGAATATGTATAGGTATTCCTTTAAGTTATTTTTTTCATGTTTTTAAACTCTTCCAAAAGTAAGGAATATATTTCTGTTTTCGCTGCTCAGGGAGCATGGCAGTTCTGTTAATCAAGGGGAGCAAGCTGGGATCAGCTCTCCTGAGGGAGCTGCTCTGTTCATATTACTTACGTGTTGTCTCTTGGCAAACTCATAGGTAGTCTTCAGATAATCTAAAAGAAAAGTTTTGTTTAATGACTTACCAAGTATCTCATTGGAAATTGTTGGCAGAAGCAAAAATAGATTCCAGATCATCCATGTTAGCTCTGAGACCATCCCTTCTCCTCTTCCTTGCATGCAAGCCTTGCCTTTATGACTGCATCCACTGCATTACTTAAGAAGAAGGAAAGACAGTCATCATCGTGGTAGAAATGAACAGTTCTTCTTCAGGTTGCATTCTCCTGTGCAGAAGCTGAAGAAGGAATTGCATGGAAAGGAAAAATACCGTTCTGAGCCTGTAATTAAAACTACGTCTTTGCACACATGCACGGGGACTAGAAATCATGTTGTTGAGGCAAACTTGTCTCTGGCATTCCTGAAGGTTTGCATGCTAGGCTTAGGAAGCACAATGATATTCATGTAACAAACTTTGTGGCTTTGTATCCATATATAAACTTCTAATTTAAAAAACCCATAGTAATTCTATTGTAGGATATCATGTTGACACCAGTGCAGGTCATCATCAAGGCTGAATCTCAAGATTAGTTGTACAGCCTTCTGTGTCTTGAAGTGATGGAGTAACTGATAGCAATTGTAAGTTGCTCTTTCTGAGGCCAAGCAACGTAAGAGGATGTAACAGCTGATGTGCTCATAGGAACAAAAATGGTGAGACAGAACAATCTTGGGTTTCATTTCAAGCTATGTTAGTGGGTGAAGATTTTCTGCTTATTATCACTAGTTGGGACTCATTCAACTTCTCTCTTATCTCTTCTCTGTTATCTTGTTCAAATCCCATTTCTTTCACTTAGCCTTCTCAGTGACCCTTCCTGAACTCCTGTCTCACATGCTTCTTTTAAGGTTGGAAAATTTCAGCCCACAAATAAAGTTGCAAAGAACTGAAAATGCGGCCTCAGACTTGGACGTTTCTGATGATACCAGCTAAGCTACGATACGAATCCTGTCCATAGTAAAGAAAAATCCCCAGCAGTGTAACTTCAGTGCCGTTCAGTGATGTCTGCCTTAAGGGCTTTTTCTTTGATTTGTTCATTCTGAAGGTATCTTTTATACTTTTTTACATTAATATATTCTGGGAATATTTCTTTTAACCATAAAGTGTTAGCGAAGACTATAGCTGACATTGTGTGCTGTGCAGTGCTTGTACTTCACTAGGTTTTTCTAACTTTGAAATGAAGCCTGTTGAAGGCTTTGGGCTTCCTCTCCTATATGACTCCCACAACCTGTCTTTGGCATGATACTGTTGGGTCATGGTGATAAAGCTGAACATCAGAGCTTCAAGAACATTCACCAGGTATTAGTTCTGTGACATACAGGGATGTTGTCTGACAGTGACGTACGGTGACAGTATAGCACGATGAAGATAACATGGAACAAGTTACAGCATATACCAAGTTTCTGCAGACAGATGCTTTAAAATAAAACAAAATAAAAATTAAACCTTACACTCCTTCCAGAGTTCTCAGGCATTTGTGTGCCCTCATGGTAGCCACCAGTGGGGATTTTGCTGGCCATCGCAGGCTCATGCTGATGAGCACGGGGAACTTGGGCTAGGTGCGAAAAGGAATGCGCAGGAGAAGGTTACAAGGTTGTTTACAAGGAAATAGATCTTATTTTCTCCTGGTCTCCAATGAAGAATCTCTGTAAATATCCACATTTTCTTCATAGTCTCCTGATATCATATAACCTGCGTTACTCCTGTTTTGCCTGATGTTACTCTCTCAAACCTCTGTTGCTTTATGCACACACACATGCGTATCTACTAGAATTTTTCCACTGAGATGCCTACCAGGTAAAAAGCTGTAGAGCCACCTCTGTGTGAACATTAAAGAAAACCTATTGTGTGTAATTTGTTAGACCGCTGAATATAAGGTCTATAAACGCACGATAATGTGCGCCCTCAGAAACCAGTCTATTGGATGCTATGTCCTGAAATACTTTGTGTTATCTTTTATCGCATAACCGAGAGGAACTAGAGAAGATTGAGAAAATAAAGCTAGTGAGTCCGGTTTTATTTTAAGAAGGCATTGAATTGTTAGGGAAGGATGCATAACTTGCCATACAAGAAATTGAAAAGACTAAGGTGTTTCTGGGCACAGACTTTCCACATCCATCTTTACTATTATCACTCAGTATTTTAATGTGCCATCTGAGGCAGATTTCTTTGCTGTATTCATAATCATTCATATGTTTACACATATGAAATACGTAATTAAGTGGAAACTATTTAAAAAATCAAGAGTTTTATGGTTTTTTTTTTTTCTCTAAATCACACTCTCTCTTCTCTTCTAGTAAATATTAGTAACGAAAGCCTGTAGTTTCATGGGAGTTTCCACTTTTGGAAGCTGTCCCAAGCTTGAGAAGCCGCTTGCTTGAAGCTTGAGTTTGAGGCTGAAATGGAGAAGTTTGGCATGTTCTCTACAAAGCTGGCTTTGAAAAAAGCCTAAACACTAAGGGCTGATCGCTGTAGCTTCAGAGAATACTGATACTCCTAGCAGCTCATTTATATCTAGCTTTGGTAAGTGGTAGCACGGAAACCATGATAGCTTTAGCTTTAAATCTCAGTTTGATATAACCGTGCTCTTTGGCATGGATACAGCGCTTATTGTTAACTCTTGGATGAAATAGGAATGAAAATATCACTTTTCTGAAAAATACTCTATTGGTTTAGGTTTACGGGGTTTGCACCTTGTATTTTGGAAGTTGAGAACTGGCAGCCTACTTGTTGAATGTTATGTGAGATTGTGTTCACGGTGGGATGCTGGGGAGCCCCCTGTTGCCGCTGAGTGCTGTGGGGGTGACTTTGCCACAGAAGGTGAAGAATTCTTGAATTCCTCAGAAGAGAGTTTTTAGTGTAAGCAGTGATCCTATGTTTAGGAGTAAAGTACCTGACAACGTAGGAGCGAGATCCTGTTCCAACTGAGTTGAGGTCAGTGTGAGTTAAGGTGGTGATTTCTTTGGGCACAAAATTTCATTCTGTGTAGGCAAGAATGCCACTAAACCTGTAGACAAGCTTTCTGTTAAACTCAGAATCCAGAAGTAACCAGTGCCTGAAGGCTTAGTATCATCTTCCCTCCTCTGGTATATCCTCTGGGTCTTGTTTATTTGGCAGTGTTTTTTTGATCTTGCCTAATGATAGGAAAATTCTTCTGTGACAGTGTTACTGTTGGTTAGGTAGCAGAGTAGGTTGTGGTTATGTTTGCAGCTTTGTTCGTCTCTGAATCTGGACTTATTATACCTGCTGTTTCGCTTGACAGAAAGATTAAGCAGACTTGACAAACTCACAGCTGTAACCCTATCTCCGCAGTCAGAAGCCTACGACTCAGGATAAAAAATAAGTTATTAAGACTTGCAAAGGAAAAATACTGCAGGAAAAATGAAAAGAAAAAGCAAGAAATGTTTGTGCTTGATTCAACAACTGTCTTTGCAAGTAGAGCTTGTACTGCATATTGGTATTATAAAAATGCAAGTGATATTACAGGTCTTTTTTGTGAGTCTTAGGTTTTGTTCTGGGTGTTGTGGCCTCATTGATTGTTTAACGAAACCTGGTGACATCCCATGTATAAATATGTAATGATTTGCTGTAGTTAAAATAGAAGGAATGACACCGATATGAACCTGAAAGCTAGTGATTTTTAAGTAATTAATTGTAATTAGCTTCACATATTGTATTTCTTATTTCCACTGATGACCTCGTAACTTTTCTCATGCCGTATTTTTTCGTCACTTAAAAAAGGCTTCTCTTCCCCCTTCTGAAAAAAGACCCATGCAAAGAAACCGGTTGTTTCCCAAAAAGCCTGTGAGGATATCCAACTACGGAATGGCACCAACTAGGAGCTATTAAAAGTACCAACTAAAAGAAAGGAATTGTAAAACGGGGAAGAATCTTAACTTAAATTTCTTATGGTTAACTTTGCTCTTAATTGTATCAACAGTAGGTGAAAGTTTTTGGATAGAAATGTCATTTTAATTATAAGGTGCCTTTGAATGGTTAAAATAGCTTCTTGTTCCAGCCATAAACCTAGTAGGGCCCAGTTATTATAAATGGGATTATTATAAATTCACCTTTTGGTTTCTTTTTTATTTCCTCTCTCTCCTTTCTTTCCCAGCAGACAGGAAGTATGAATGAATTGGCTCTAGAGCCAAATGATCCTTATCTGCCCTTGGGACAACTTACTCAAAGCATTTTCTTCTGAGGATTTTAAAGTCAGATGATGAGAAAAAATTACACTAATGTTTAGGAAGCCTCCTGAAAGCCTACAGAAGCCTGACCAAAACTATGAAAAAAGAAAGAGGGGAATCATTAGAAGTCCAATCCAAAGACTGGGTGAAAAAGCACTAATACTTCACTCCTGAATTACACTTTTCAACAGAAGCTCATAAAGAGCTCTGCTGTGATACCATTACTGGCACTGTTTAGTACGCTTCTCCTCGAGGAGTCCTGTTTCTTTTCACCGAGTATCCATAAGGTGGGCACAGGATGGGGTGCAAGTAGAAAGTTTTGGCTCTAGTAATTGTAGTCGCAGGGAGTGGAACCAAACTTTGTTGTAATCCTGGTACCTATGAAAGTACTTTGAAGGCAAATATATCTCAACATGAGCTAAGAGTGGCAAGATCTGATTAGGTGAAAAGCGGCAGAACTGCTTCCTGATTAATCAAGCAGCTAATGCTTCTTTGAGGCTTTGATTTATGAAAAACTTGAACACATAATTCATTTCAGGTGGTCTTCTGTTGAGCGTATATGTGAGCTACTGCTTTACGGCTCACCTGAATGATTTCCTCAATCTGGGCATCATAGGGCTGTATATCCATTTTATACTGAGACATAGCAAGTGACTTACAGGTGTTTGTTCTCAATATATAAATAGAAGTGAAGAAGTGTGGAAGGAGGCAGAATATGCTGTCAAATGCTTCATTGAATTGATGAGATTCTTAAAGTTTATGCTCGAGTGCATCGCTGCTCTTGAAAACTAATCTGGTAAGCAGTGTACAGTGTTTGTTTTTGTTCTTTTCCTCTTTTTGTGTGTGCTGTGTAGGTTTAATTGACCTTCTGAGAGACTGGAAGGATTCTTCATTCTGGCCCTGAATTCTTTCCAGGGTCTGGCATCTTAGCTACTTTAAAAAAAAAAAAAAAGAAAAAAAAAGAAAAAAAAAAGAAAAAAGAGCTGGCTTAGAAATACTCATTCCAGCTGTTTCATACGACATTTATTGATTATGGCCAACAGCTAAGACAAAAACAGCACATAAATTAATCGGTCTAAAGAAATAATGTTTTTATTGCCAACCACATTGGTAAAGCAAGTGTGTTACATAGCATTTCTGGCGATGTAAACTATGTGTCCACATTCTTAGAAAGGGTATAAATGTTGTTCGAGAAATCAAAGGTTAAATTTTGAATTATGGCAGTTAGAGGAGAAAAGCCTCGCCTGACAACCTTATTTACTTCTGATCATTGAATTAAGGAGTAATTTGTGTGTCTTGTCCTCTGCTATATGGCCTTGCTATTTTCCACACCTGACTTACAAGAGCCTTCTGCCCTTGTTTTTTTTCCTCAAACTCTGTGCTCTTATGTGTATATACTGCTTATTAAATATTTATTAAACATATCAAAGGGAATATTGTTGGAAGGTTCTTAATACCGCAAGTTGCTGGGTGCACATCTTCTCTTTCAGGTTACCTGAAGGGCTTGAGTGCCTGAAAACCTACCAGCTCTCTTAACCCTGCTGCATTCTTTGACTTAATAAAAACCATTGTGTTTCCTTCTATGTCTTGCTTAAATTCAGACCTTCATGTTGCTTCTGTTGTAGTAGTACTTTAGCCTGTAACAACCCTATAAGCTGTAGCAACACTAAAGACTACTTCAGCATTCTTTATGCTTTCCATTTTTGTGATGTGCTGACAGCTCGCAATAATGAATAAACATTGTGGTCTTGTTAGATGTTAGCGTAGGTTTAAGTAAGTGTATATACAACTGATACACTCACGTCTTTAGATTTGTGTAGAAATTAGCATATATATGTTTGAATGTTCAAAAAGATCTGGTACCAGTGTAGTTAAGTACCTCTGAAGAGCCTTCTAGTTGTGTTTCATGAAGATTAATGGGCTAATACGCATCATTCCTGCAATATGTTATCAGTGTTAGATTTCTTGTGTGGGAAATAGGATTTATTATTTTCCAGATGTTAGAAATTTTGATTCCTTCCTAGGATGATAATTTGTGCCTGGTTGGGGGTGCAGTTAAAGTGGGAAAGGTAATAAACCAGGTGCAACGACAGCAAGTAGTTTTACATGACAGTAGAGAATTGACAAGATTTATTTTGATGTTGACTTTTGTTAAAGTATGGAAAAGGTCTCATAGCAGAACTCAGTTAATAATGTTAAGTCATCATTTCAACCACCATGCTACTGCTACCACTTCATCTGTTTTTCTTCAGTCTCTTACCTGAGAACTGCTCTGTAACATGCATGAATATAGACAAATACCTTTGGATAAGGCAATGATGTCTTCGGGGTCGAAGCCTTTATAATGGGGCAATGATTCCACAATCATTACTGCCAAGTATATGTGCAAGCAGATCAGCCAGCAATAAAAATTTGATCCAGATCATGCAGTGATGCACAATCCCATTTCTGTCAATTTAGTCAAAGTACATTGAGGCAGCAGAAAAGCATAAATCCTTGTTTATGTCAGCTTAAGGGGGGCAGGAGATACTTGATGCCACATAAATCTTTCTAATAAACAAGTTAACCTGCCAAAATTGTTTGAACAAATTCGAATTCGTAGAGCTCATATATGCTGTGTCATTTCTTTCATGTGACCTCAGTTTTTCTGATCCAGTACAGAGAACTTGAAAGTCACTCTTAATATATCAGTGAACTGTGACACGAGATGCTTCTCATGCAGATTTGAGCTAGTATTCTAAATGCCATAGCAGGTAAGAAAATTACACTTCTAACAGACGTGGGCGAGTGAACATGAAGAAAAATGGACCGGAAGCCTGGTAGCCGTATTTCAAAATTTAAGCCTAACTTTAGTGTGGTGTGTGGGTTTTTTCACAGCCTTTACAATTTATATGGAAAGATCTGCCTTTTCCTCCCTTTTCCTCTTCTGTTTCTTTTTCTTCCTCTGGTTCCCATTACTCCATAGACTTGGCTGACACATTTAGTATTTTATCATAGAATCATAGAATAGTTTGGGTTGGAAGGGACCTTAAAGATCATCTCATTCCAACCCCCCTGCCATGGGCAGGGACACCTTCCACTAGACCAGGTTGCTCAAAGCCCCATCCAGTCTGGCCTTGAACACTTCCAGGGAGGGGGCGTCCACAACTTCTCCAGGCAACCTGTTCCAGTGTCTCACCAGCCACACAGTCAAGAGTTTCTTCCTAATAGCTAATATAAATCCACCCTTTTTCAGTTTAAAACTGTTACCCCTCGTCCTATCATGCCACGCCATTGTAAAAAGTCCTTCTCCAGCTCTCTTGTAGGCCCCCTTTGGGTACTGGAAGGCTGCTATAAGGTTGCCCTGGAGCCTTCTCTTCTCCAGGCTCAACAACCCCAACTCTCTCAGCCTGTGTTCATAGGAGAGGTGCTCCAGCCCCATGGTCATCTTTGTGGCCCTCACCTGGACTCGCTCTAACAGATCCACGTCCTTCTTAAGTTGGGGACTCCAGAGCTGAACACAGTACTTCGGGTGGGGTCTCACAAGAGCGGAGTGGAGAGGGGGAATCACCTCCCTCAGCCTGCTGGTCACGCTTATTTTGATGCAGCCCAGGATAGGGTTTGTCTTCTGGGCTACGTGTGCGCATTGCCGGCTCATGTTGAGCTTCTCATCAGCCAACACCCCCGAGTCCTTCTCCTCAGGACTGCCCTCAATCCGTTCTCTGCCCAATCCATATCTGTGTTTGGGATTGCCCCAACCCATGTGCAGGACCTTGCACTTGGCCTTGTTGAACTTCATGTGGTTCACATGGGCCCACCTTTCAAGCCTGTCAAGGTCCCTCTGGATGGCTCCAGCATGTGAGCCGCACCACACAGCTTGATGTTACCCACAAATTTGGTGAGGGTGTGCTCAAGCCCACTGTCTACATCCCTGCCAAAGACGTTAAACAATACTGGTCCCTGAGGGACACTGCTGGTCACTGTTCTCCACTTGGACATTGAGCCATTGACCGCAACTCTTTGAGTGCGACCATCCAGCCAATTCCCTATCCAGAGAGTGGTCCATCCATCAAGTCCATGTCTCTCCAATTTAGAGATAGGGATGTTGTGTGGGACAGTGTCAAGTGCTTTGCACAAGTCCAGGTGGATGATGTCAGTTGCCCTTCCCTCCCTGACAACTGTCAGTTGTCAGTCCCCCACCAATGCTGTAACATTGCCGTAGAAGGCCGCCAGATTTGTCAGGCGTGATTTGCGCTTAGTGAAGCTGTGCTGGCGGTCACCCGTCACCTCCTGGTTTTCTATGTGCCTTAGCGTAGTTTCCAGGAGCATCTGCTGCATGGTCCTGCTGGGCACGGAGGTGAGGTTGACTGGCCTGTAGTGCCCAGGTCTTCCTTTTTCCCTTTTTAAAAATGGGGGGAATGTTTCCTCTTTTCCAGTCAGTTGTCCTGCAGTTTTGCACACACAAGAATTCTTTGTGCTCTTCCACAAATACTACCTTTCACAAAATTTTGCTCAGAAAAGCCAGCAACATAAAGTTTGTATGAGTTGCTAGTGAGTGGTGGCAAGATGAGCAAGAAACGTTTTAACGTCATCTTTACAATTTTAGCATCAAGAAAACAGTTGAAGCTCTTGAAATGTGAAATTGGTTTTCAATGTTTGTTCAGTTGTAGCTCCAAAGCATTTATAGAAATCTAGCGTGGGATATGATTTTAAAAATTAAGATTCCTAGGCTGGGATGTGTTGATGTGAACAGAGGGGAAATTTGAGGTGGAGTGAATGTGGAAGGGAGTTGGGTTCAGGGTTAGATTTGAACTGGCTGTTGTTGCTGCTTGATTATATTGACAGTATCAAACATGTGAACTGGTTTTGGCCCTACTAAGACCCTTGGCACAAGCAGATCAATGACTGAGTTCTCACCTGAAACACTTGCTAGATTGCTTTGGCAGCTTCCTTGACATCATGCATTGAAGTCTTGTAGTAAAACACTACTGGGCTTTACAGTACTAAGTATCCTGCCTTGCACAGTAAGTTATGAGCTTATGGATTGGCCAGGTGGAAAATGCTTAATCTTAATACTTGTGAATTAACGGAGGAAGAACTGTTTCGGGCAAACCAAGAACTAACTGGGTCCTCAGTGCACTGATTAAGAAACAATCCAGTGGAAATGGAGAAACAGTGTAACGATAGGTGCTGTGATTGTCATTTAACTTGATTTTGAGTTGAGATTTATAACTAAACGTGGGCTACATGTTCATTTAAGATGGCTTTTGGAACTCATCTCCTGTGTTTTAGAGCACTGTCTCACTTCGGTGCAGCTCGGACATGGGAGGGGTGATGGTAAGCATGAGTATTGCTCCATCTTGACAAGAACTGGAAACATTGGACTGTGTTGTATAAATGTAAGAAGAACATTAATTTGTTTTAAAAGCCCTAATTTATTCCAGCTAGAGGAATCCCCGGTGAATAATTACGCAATTAAAAACTCCCTTTTTATCATAATACACCAACCCTTTGTCCAGTAACTTGTCAGATTAATTAAAAAACGCAGTCTTAAAAATATACTTGTCTGCAATTGAAAGTGTGTAATCCCTTGAGATAGAAGCGCTAGTTAAACATGAGTTCAGCCCAACATAATTCTGCCACATTTGTGTGTATTACAGTATATTAATTTAGAGAGCAAGTTCCATAGATGTCTGATCATTAATGTTTATTATGATTACATTATAGTAATCTTTGTTTAGTCAATAAGCATTTACGCTGAATCAAAAAATGGTCGTGTAGTGTGTCATATTGCAGCTACTTATCCATGTTCAGATAATTTTGTCCTAATGATACAGCAAACATACATAGTTTTCTGTTAATTGGTAATACATTAGGCACTTTTTTTCCCATGTGCTTGCACTGTGCCAGATGAACAAGTGGATGTGATAAGAAAATAGCTGCACTGTTTCAGATGACAAAAGAGTATTTCCAAAACCTCTTTGCTAGTAATAGGTAGAAGTAATCCCTTTACTTTAGTGCTTTCAGAACTGGGAATGGCCGATACATGCAGATATTTATACGTGATAGGGAAACATTTTTTATTTCACTCTGACATGCTTAATTCGTCCCATAAATAGATTTTTGACTTCTTCCAGCAGAGAAGGTATGGCAGGACAGGGGGAAGAGACCATGCTTGCATATGTCATGGTCAATGAAATGACAACGTGTTACTGGTTTCCCAGTAGTGGAGGAAAAGTAGTGATGGGCAGTCTAGTAGAACTTGTAGGTTTAAAGTATAACCTGCTCTGTTTGCCTACCTGCTCCAGTCCTGCAAGAGAGGTGATCACAAGCATTATAGAGGCAGGCAAGTTGCAATATAATTTGAGACTGGGCATAGTACATAACTGGGAAAATGTTTTATGAGGTGAGTGAGGTCTGCATGGCAGCTTGCAGTTCAGAGTCAGCTCTCAGAGGAAAGACAGAAGTGGATGGAGTTGGGTTTATGCATCCCACGGGAGTTGTTCATGGCCCAGGAGAGACTGTAAAGGAGGTCTCAAACCACAACATAGTCCCTGTGCTGCTCTCGGCAGTAACCCTGTACTTTCATATCTTTCCCACTCCAGCATCTTTACTATTTTAGGTAATTATGCTCTAAATTTTCTTGAATACAAACATGGGTGTATGTGTAAAAAAAACCCCTAATGAATACATTGTCCTCCCCTAAGGAAAAATAATCATGTCCAGCAAAAACTAAATTTCTTGTTTCAGGAGTGCACTACACAGTGTTTACCATCCTCCCTGCTGAGAATTCGCTTTTTTGCACAGTGTAGCAAATGTTGCTTTATTTTATATACAGTGGATGTTTGGTTTAAATGAATGCAGTGCTGGTTAAAAATTACCCAGTTGGTGGCATCAGAAACTGAAGTCTGATTTATCATCAGAACAAGTAGCATGTAGGCACCTTCTCCCCTCCCTTCAACATTAGTAAATTTTTGTTCTAAACAGGATTAGAACCAACGAGGCTTAAGAGGATGCTTCAAACTTACATTTACCACGTTTGATAGAAATGCTTACCCTTTCTGTTAAGTTACTGATCTCTTCTGTCTTTGCTGTATATCCATGTGGTGAATGTAGTTTGCTTTGCATTCACACTGAATTCACGCAGGTGACTCAGTGATGAAAATTGTTTGCATACCAGGTTATTGAGCCATTAAGCTTTACCAAACACTATGTCACAAATGAAAACCATTGCAGTTCTGGTTACCAGTATAATTGTAAATACTAAGGGAATAGAAACAAATACATTTACCTGTTCAGTCATGTTTCATCATTAACAGTTTAAGCAGAAAAAGTGTATGGGATGAATTCTTGAGCCTTCCTAAATTTAGGAAGTTGTACAAATAAGAGAAGATATATCTGCAAATTTCAGTCAGAATTCTGTTCTAAAAAAATATCGGAGTAGCAGTAAGAAATGCAGTGGACTGAAGAAACGCCTTTTCTGCAGTTACGGACTTTTCGTTCCCTTTCTTCCTGGAAGGTCTGCAGCCTTGGAGGTTCATTTATTCATGTGCAGCCTGAGAGCTCGAAATCTGATTGTGCCACAGGAGTGGGAGAGATGAGGAGAGAGACAATTTCAGGCGGGAGAACTTGGTCATCAGCAAAGCAGAGGGGTTTGTTAACCAGCACGTTTGGTGGTGGTTGCAGGTGAAAAATTACGCACAGATGAACTAAGCCACGATGAAGGAACTAGGGAGAAGGTGGAAAACATGAGTCGTGGTGGAAGGGAAAATAGATGAACAAAAGCGAAGGCCAGACAGAAAGGAAGAATTTGGTGGATGGGAAGACAGGAAAACAAAGTGAGAGGAGTTAAAGGACGAATAAAGAGCCACTTGAATGGGCATGGAGAAGTATGGCTATAAACAGAGTCATGGAAGGAACACAAAGTAGCAGGTCACTGACTCCCCCTCCTTCACATTGCAGGCGGCACCAGGATTACCAGAGAGTTCGCAGTTGCTGAACAGAAGGCAGGATTACCCTATCCCATCTTGAAGTGGGAGTGTTAAAAGAGTGTAAGCACAAAAAGCCAGGGACGAGTTGCCAGCAAAAATTGACATCAAAACCAGAATCCCTAGACGTAAGAGCAGGAATGCGTGGGAGTAAGGAAGTAGAGCTTAGGGTGCAGGTTGTGTTGGGAAGTCGTGCACTGTGGAGATGAGGGCCACAGAAGTGCCACGTACCCATAGCAGCCTGTCCACAGTAATTGCTCTGCCAAATTGAGACACCAGCCAGGATTTCTGCATGGCACTAGGCTACGCTGGGTGGCTCTGCCATGGAGAGTTATTTTTTGGTGGCTCAGATTTACAATGCGGATGTGCTTGGAATGGCCCAGGCCTTGGAGGGGCAAAGCCACGTTTCTGTGTGGCTTCAAAACTCCGAAGAAACAAAGCAATTCAGGTGTTTGGGTAATTAAAGAATAATGCTTTAGTATTTATACAGGAGTATATACTGAAAAACCTGCTGCATGAACTTGGGCTTCTTTCCAAGTTTAGGACACTATATGCAGTCACCAAGTAAATGCTGTTCTGTTTTCTGAGCGCTAAATAGATGAACCCAGTAGGAAATTGCTTTCAGAGAAATCAGTGCTGTTTGATCAGTGTGTAACCTGATATGATGGAGCACAGAGGCTCGTGACAAGGATACTGTCTTCCTTTCTTTCTGATTTTCAAGGCTGTGTCTCAATCCATTGCAGGAACTAACCTTTGTTTGTACTCCATCTCTGGTCATTGTATGAAAAGAAGCTCAAAATCACCCAAACTAATGTGATATAGGAAGGATAACATCTTTGGATTCTTTTTAAGGCCTTAGGCATTTAGGTTTTGTTTTTACTCTTCCATTTTAACATAATATTTTTCATCTTATGCTTAAAACCAGATTAAGTTCTTACATTATTTCTGGGACAGAGTAGTGATACTACAGCACAGTGTTATTTTGTATGGAGATGGGTAGTTTTGACCATTATAAATTCTTTACAGTTTTTGTTAATTCTGGAAGAACAGAGGCGTCAAATTAACATGCAAGAAACCAAACCATGTTAAAATTTATGCACAAGTTCGATGCTGAGCAGTTGCAGGAATATTTCTAATATGCTTTAAATTGTAACATGACATTTTTGTGTGTTAAGTGATACGGAAATCAATTTATATAGATGCAATAGTGATTATGCATTTGATTTGAAATATCCGTACATACTAGGATAACCTTTTGGAAACTTGCATAGCGCTTTTCAAAATAATAATTTTTGATTTCTAAATTTTTATTTACCAACCTGTCTATCATCAGCCTTCAGGGTTTTGGGGTTTTTTTTCTCCAATTTGATGAATTATTTTTTCCTTGGAAAATGAATTTTTCTTGGAAAGTTTGGTTAAAAATGTTTCGATATTGCAGAGAAATATGGCCAGTTCTAGGAATTAGTGTATATTTGTCTTTACTGCACCAAAATAAATGGAACTTATTATGGTAGTAACATTAATTTGGGATTAGAGCCTAAGTGGAAAATGTAATAAAATTAAAGGTGCTTAAATTTTCCTGAATTTCAGCATTCAGTAACACTTCTCATCGATGTTGATACGTAGAAGTAACATTAGAATATTTACTTTTCCAGGCTTCACGGTATTTTTGTTTTGAAAAGGGTATTTCGATTCTGTGCAAAACGGGAGATGCAGCCGTGCAGCTTTGCTTTCTGCATGCAAAGCCTCAGTATGCAGCTGCCGTCCTTGCCAGAGTACTGGAGTCCAGGCTGTAGGGTGAATCTGTGCTGGCTCTCAGTGTGGAAGGAGAAGTCATCGCAGCAAACAGGAGACCCCCTTTATTTTCAGAACAGTTTCATCCATCTGTCTCTGGTTTTTTTTGCTTACATATTTCCCATTTCTGATCTGGTCAGCACGGTAGGTACAGCTGGGTGTTTACATCACACATCTAGACGTGTCAGTGTATAGGCTTGACTTTAGGACCCCATATATTCTCCAAAAGATGCAAGCTGCTGTCAGATATAACAGAGAGCGTGGCTGTAGGTTATAGGCTCCATGTTCCTTCATCCCTTGGTGTTGGCAGAAGGTACAGCAGCAAGCAAGACTGTACCACATCTCCTCCTGACCTGCAGCCTCTCGGTGTGCAGTGGTAGCAGAGCATTGCGCACTATCGTGATGCTAGGAAGGCAAATGAGATACCAGCTGTCACAGGAAAAGTGGTGGGGGTCTTTTGCCCAGGGGAAATAAAATACCAAATGCATACACCAGTTTAGGGGAATCTGGGTTCTGTCTGTAAACCACTGCTATCAGTTAGGTTACACGTACCGTACAAACAGTGGCCTGACAGAAAGAGAAACGAGAGAATAGAGGGTGAGAGAGGAAAGAGAGCAGCTGGGAAGTGTTCGTATGGCACCTATAGGTTTAAAAAAACCCCAACAAAATCAAAACTCCTTTATGCTGCCAAGGGAAATTTAAGAGTTTCTATGGTATAATAATTTGTAGAAACTGCAAAGAAAGGATTTTCCGTATTTTCACCTGCGGTGGAGATCTCAATGCCAACGTTAAAAAAATACTGGTATTTGAGTATGTGTTCCATTACCTTAGGTAGCCCACCCTCACAGAATTTTGCACAAAATAGGAAGCAGAAGCTGGAAGAACAAGCGTAGTTGGCTGGGCATTAGTGCTGCTGCAGCAGAGGTCTGAGATCTGGGACAGGGAGCTTGGTGGAGGAAAAGGCTGTGAAGAGATGGTGAGCAGAGAAGGAAAGCTGCCATCAGCTGTAGTGCTCGTATTACTTGCCTGGGTGTACAGCTGCTTAGTGGTTGAACCAGTTTCATTTTAAAAAGCTAATCCAGGTGTTCTATATGTGGAAATACAGTAACCTGCTTGATTTCATTTATTCTATCACAAAAATCATTTTAGGTTGCGACAGAGCCCCTGAGTAGCAAGGCAGCCTTTTGGCATTAGCTGAACGAGCCCTGAATCAGTCCTTAAAATGAAAGACGCCCAAAGAACCACAACCCTGTGTGCTCTCGCTGGTGGTCTTGGTGTCCACTTGCTATGCATGGTCTGGCTGATTTTCACCGACGTATTGCCAGCAAAGAATGGTAGGTCAATAAAGAATATGAAGATGAATGATGTCAGATACCTGAAACCAACTGCTAATGATGCGTATGGACTTTGGTTTTGGTGGACCTTGTGTGGGAAATACACTGCAGAAAAACACTGTTTAGTGCAGACAGCCTATGGGGGCAAAAAAGGAGGATGTTTTGGCACTCAGCTCTTGTGTTGCTGTGTTTATAAATTCCATAGCAAAGTTCCTGCGGTATTATAAATAATAAAATAATCTTCTGAAACCCCTTTACGTGGTTTTGTAGGTGATACCCCTTAGCACGTACAGGGTTTGTGCAGAATTCTCATCCTATCAAAATGTAAATTGCAGACTGATGTTACACGGGGAGCTGTGTCACACCTTTTAAAAGTAACAAAGAATATCAGTGGAAGGCAAGAACATAAGGAAAAAATAAATGAAGAGAAACCATGCTCTTTAAATTTGAAGAAGAACGTATCTGACAGCTGAGAGAACAAAAAGAATAGGCATCAAAGGCATCTGTGCCTTGACAAATGTTGGGAGGAATCCCTCGCCTTTGTTTGGACTATCCATAGATGCAAGTTCATTATCAGGCAGTTCTGCGTGCGTGACTGCCTTCATTTTTCGATAAGGTAATGTTCTTCTAGGGATGTCAGTAAGTAATAACCTTGCCTGTGGAGGGATATAGGATGTGGTATTTTGTAAAATACTTCCAAATTTCTATTATTAATAGAAGGCTTGTAGTTTGGCTCTTTTGGGGGCTTTTTTTACTGCCTTTTTTGGTGGGGTGAGGTGGGGGGGAAGACACTAAATCTGACAGTTTACTAGAAACGGTGATACGTGGCATGGAATGCTATTAAAGAGATTATGTTATCTCCTAGGAACAGAGAATGCTGCGGTCAACGGGAAATCAATTTCTGAGGGTGCTACAGTAAATTTGTCTTGTAACTGGAAACTTTCTAATTGCCGCCCCAAGGGAACAGTAAAGCTGAAAACCGGCAGATGGTTTCTTTCCCGTTTCCTTTACTCTTTGATTCCATCTAAATTATTTCTAGCTTCCTAGTAACTTTGTGCGTTAAACGTTTGCAAATGTTTTAACGCTATCGTAGTTGCTCTCGCTTGTACAGTAACTTCGCTGTTCAAAAGCCAGATGTTTTTTGGCAGGTTTTGGGAGAGATTTAAATCTGTCCTCTTTTAGATTGAGGCACTACTTCTAACTATAGCGTTAGCAATTAGTGTGAAGGAGAAAATTGTTTTCGTTCAATGTTATGCAGCAGAAGAATTCTAGCTTTTTTTTTCTTCAAGTGTGTGCTCAAGGAGATAGCTTTTTTTTTTCTGTTCCATCAATTCATTGAGACTTTCATTACTCGCATCATCTGAAAAGCATTCTAGTGTCAAAGATATAGCCTGGTTTTTATGACTTATGATTTTGTGATTTACAGTTAAAATTCAATAGGATGGAAAGGCCTGGTGTAAATAGATACTTTAGAAAGAAGGTAGAGCCCCATTTTCTCACAAGAGCTTTGAGAAATATTTGGTTGGGATGAAGTCTGTGAAGATCGGATATATTGAACACTGGCTTTCTTTGTTCTGGAAGTTTGACTGAATGCAGGTGCTAGTCTATGAAAACTAAATTGGAAAACATAAGAGAAAAATAAGTCACAAAGAGGTTATTGTGGTCAAGTTCCAGCTTCAGCAAAGAGCAGAAAGGCCTGCTTGAAATACTTGGTGGAGTTGGAGGCTGAGAGGTGTGAATATAAGTGTGAGCTGTAGGTTGAATTTGGAGCTCCTTGAAAACTTCTCGGTATCATGGGGTTCCTACAAAACGTAAACTTTTTGTTTAGGAAAGAAGTTGGGAGGAAATTGTTCAGATAAGATGGAAAAAGTCAGCTTTTTTTTTTTTTTACAACTACATTTTGCTTCAAAAACAGTGTCAAATTTTGTGTATTCAAAGTAGAAGTTTATGTACCATTTACTTCTGACCATCACAGGTACACGTGATCAGATAATGTACCAAGTACTTATAAGCAAACTAGATAAATTACTAAATCATCTACAATACTTGCCACAAATTAGTTACTAAAACCCCTTGCATTATCACACTAGTTGCTAATTGTTAATTTTTGAAATGTCTACATACCACTCAGAAGAATAGTAAACAAATTAATTACTGTTTGGAATGTCAATCACTAAGTTGTTTTTGTTTGGTTGGTTGGGTTTTTTTACCGTAATTTAAAAACAACAGTGGAATTAGCATTTTGAATACCTGTGGTAAAATTATCATGAACTGAAATATATCTGGCGCAGAATTACTTTATTTTTTTAAGGAGATTGTTGCTCAGTGAGAAATTGCATAATTTTATCTTTTGAACTTAAAGGGAGTTTTCCCTATGTATGTGCTTTTAAATTGACAGTTTCCTGTAAATGGAGATAATAATTTTCAGCAAGAAACAAACAAGATTGTTATAAAATTGTTGGTAAGTGTTTGAAAATCTTCAAAGTGGTAGAACCATGTTCGTATTTTATCTACAGTACAGCCAGTTACGGAAATGCATGCGTGCCTTTGGTGGTAATTAGTGTTACGTTAATACCAGATCTGTGAAATGTTTTGAAAATTTATGGAAAAACCTTCATTAGCCATCAGAAGCTCTTCTAAATATTATGATGGTTAGCAGGTACTTGCTTTACTGTAGTACCTGGCAGCTGCAGTCATGTACTAAGATGCAAATGTGTTTTGCCTGTATAAACCGAAACCCAAGGATAGACTTTGCATTACCTGGTTAGAGCCCGACTCTAGTTCACACACGTAGTAACTGTGGTCACTCTAATGACTAATCCCTCCTAAACCCTGCTTTGATGTGCATTTTATTTCTAGAAAGCTACTTATATATCCCTTCTCTGTTTAAAAAAAGAAAAAGAAGGATGCTATCTAGCTTTCAGACTTGTGAGTGTGGGATAAACCTACTTAACCTACTTGAGCTTTGGGATGTGCAGGGTGGGCAGCAGCAGGCAGGCAGGCAGTCTGGTCTGTTTGGTTTTGGTCCAAAATATTTTCCAAATTTCAGTGTTTTGAAGTAGCAATACAATACCTAACCTCTTGGCAGAGGAGAGGAACATGCTTGTGTATGTCTTTTCTCAACAACCAAGCCATAAATGTGCCTGGTTTTTTGGTGTTTTTTTTTTTTTAATTGAACATGCTTAGATGAAACCAAACTGATATATAACAGGAGTTGTAAATTAAATTAAAAGGAGAGTATGAAAAGGTGAATTTCTTTCTCACCTCCTTACCTGAGTCTGGGTTTTTAGTTTGAGAAAGGTACTCACTTGGAGCAGCTGCTTGGGGAAACAGATCTTCTAAACCATATTCTTCGCTCCTGATGCTCACTTTGGGTGTTTTACTTAGTATTCCATTTACAAAGCACTCGCAGAGTGTTTGACAAAAAGCAGTGATTACGCACAGGAAGTGCTGTTTTTTCAGGTTTTTTATATGTTTAATACTCACTTGAAATTTTCATGAAGCTCTTTCATGTGAAATGTGCGGTATAAAATGTTCCCTGTAATAAAACTTCAAACTGCTGTAGAATAAGTGACATTGGTGTGAGGGTATGGAGTATATATCCTCTTCATCAGAGAAATAAAACTAAGAAAAAATTAAGAAGGCGTATGTTGTTTCTTGAAGTGAATTAATCTGCAATTCTGATGTTTATAATTAAAAATGTGTAATATGTAAGTATGTTTAAAAAGAACCACCCCCTTCCCCAATAAAACCAGATCAGTTTGTTGGAAGTCTTGTTATTGTATGTAGCTTTTCTTTTTTGGACTGCTGTTCTGAAATACTTCTGTAGTACTCTATGTTGTAAGAAAATGGTGCCCAAATGCAGATAAACTAGTTCCTCAATAATAATTGGGTAGTAGGATTTGGGGGTTGTGGATTGTTTTCTTTTTATACTTGTATAGTGTGTAAAATACGCCACATTGTGATGACAGCTACTTTTGGGTTTTTTTGTAGAGTTGAGCCAAGGACCATTTCATCCTGCAAGAATCGATTAGGAAGATCTGCACAGACTTGTTCCTAAGGCGAAACATGTCTGAGATTGACTATGAGAAGTTAGCTGAAATAGGTAAATATTTTTTATTATACTTCAAATGGCATCTGTGTAGAGTTACAGGTGATTTAATAGAGCATCTTCAGTAAGTGAGAGGCTTCACCAACATTTTGTAATACTTCTTGGAGCAATCCAATATGAGTTACAGCCACTGTACTGATGTGTACCCTATTAAAGCCATTAGGGTTGAAGGTTAGTTTAATACATGCAGCTTTTATGAATTATTGGTGGATGTTCATAGTGCAGTTCTAGGCTATTGGAATATCACCATCATCACATATTGTGGCACAAATGGGAGTCATTACTCCAAACAGACAAGTATTGAATGAGCATAGAGATTGCTGTATTGCATTTTATCTCCAAAGATGTTAGTTGAACTGAGCAATATGACCATGGCATTAGGGGCCTCGTAATTTTGAAAGATCAGTGTTGCATTTTTTTTCCTTAGATTTTTGAGGATGCCAGGCTGAACCCCAGAGCAAGAGTCTTCCAGAGCTTTTTCCCCACCCTGCCACCTCAGTCTCCCTTTCCCCTGCCCTTCACCTTAGCTCCGATTTCTCCATATCATGACTTTCAGCAGCAGCTGATGCAAAATCCACTGAGAGCAATTTTCCCCTCAGCCTGGACAAGCTCTGGATCAGGCCCCCCATGTTGTCTCCCAGCCTGGGATGAACAGTGATAACGGTCTGAGTAGTAACATGATTCTCTGCCTTAGCTCGTGGAGCAGGCAAGTAAACTCCTCTATCATTTGCAGGAGAAAAATGGAGCTGAGGTCTCCCTCAATTTGGAACAGTGACTCTTCTATTTTGTGTTTATTACAAAACATCTCTTGAGCACCAGCCCTCTTGTTCACGTATTTAAAAAAAAAAAAGGAAAATAAAAAGAATATACAACGAATTATCTTACTAGGTTAGGGTTAACTAGCTTTTCAGTAGATATGATTGCTGTTGGGACTTCTTTGGTCCCTGTAAGTGCAGTACAAATGGGTATGTGTATTTACTTTTCTTGTCTAGTTCTTTGGCATGTCTCAAAGCCAAATAGCTTGATATCTGTACTTTGTTACAAAGCCTTACCCTTGCTTTTTGGAAACCTGTCTATTTTTTGTGTGTAGTACAAAATAATTTTAGACAGAGGAGTTAGCCGCTGCCTCTCACACGCTGTAGTTAACATATTGGTTGTTTTTGTTGTGTATAACTTGAATATTCATTTCACTTTTAATAAAACTTGTTAAGTTTCAGTGGATTATGGTAAATGGTTCACAGCTCCTGCTTTACATCCCCACAGACTAGCATTTTCTATTTCTTTTTCTCTCTCCCCTTTGCAACTTTCTGTTACTTTAGGTGGTTACAGTGCTCGAGATGAAAAAAAAAAATCCTAGCAAACAAAATAGTGTTTTCCTTGTTCTGAGTTTTAACGTGACTTAAGTATTTATAAAAGGAAAAAAATTGTGAAATTCATGTACCGCATTATGTTTGTATTATTCTTCCCAGCTCTTGGGACAAAAACATGCTTTAAAGTGAAAGAATACTTTTCCAGTTAAGGTTAGTGTAGCTTTCTATATATGATATACTTTTAAAAGGTAGAAAAATACACATTTTTGAGATAATAATAAGAATTTAAACTTTTTTATGTGTATGAAGAGGATGCTGATGGTGTATTTCTAAAGGCGGATTTTTTTTTTTCCTATAGGATTGCTTGATATGTGTTCTGAGGAGGCTTTAATGTGAATTCAGACATAAAGAAGTGTAAAAGCAGTACATGTGTTCCTGACTGCTCTTTGTCTTTGAGAATCCCAGCCACTAGTGGCGTTTTTCATCCTTGTGAAATGCATTTTTTGGTACAAATCACATTAAAAATAAAAATGAGACAATAAAGCTTTTGTGTGACCGTTTATAGGATAGAAAGATACTGAGAAACTGTGAGTGGAAAGCATTCAGAAATATTTAGTAAGAGTTTTTCTCTAACACTTATTAGCTACTGGCACATAAATCTGGCTGAAATCAATACTTAATATATTCTCGCTGCCCTAGTGTGTCTTGCGTGGTGGTCAAGGTGTGTGAAATATGCAGATGGTTAGGAGGCAGAATATTTTTGAAGTACTTTTTAAAGTGGCACTAATAATGTTATAGATAAAACTGTTAATTCTACCTCGTTAAGACTTGCATGATAAAGAGAGATGGATGATGTATGGGGGGTGGTGCACCTTATCAGAACATTAATTTTTCTCTTTACATGTGCCTTTACTTAAGCCAAGAAACTTGTGTGTTAGTGTGTCAGTTTAATGTTATTCCTTTCAATTTCTAGAAAACAATCGTTTGAGTAGTGTAGAAACATTAGTAGCAGTAATTATCCCAGGATCTGTATTTGTTTGGGTATGTACCTAGAATCAACTCTTTTTGAGCCTTACAACTGTTTGGAAAAAATTTGGGGAAAAAAACCCACCCCAAAACAAAACCAAAAAACCCTGGAACAAGATCGATCTGCTTTATGTTCCCCATTTCAGTCCAGAGTAGATTTTAATTCTAGGATCTAGTCCGGAATCTACTGAAGTTGAGGGAAGGATGCCCATTGATTTTACTGGGCTTTTGAGCAGACTTTTACACCTTTGCTTGGCCTCTAGCTGGAGTATGTGTTGGATGGACGTTTGGCTGCCTTGCCTATTGGAAGTTCAGAAGGTTAAACGATTTCAAGGAAACAGTGGATTTTGAGGGAGGTGAGATGGAGATTTGTTTGCACTTTGCTACCTGTATGCGAAGTGATGAGTCTGCTCGCAGAGGGTGTTAATGTGGAGTAGCTGTCAGTGCGCATGTTAGCGTACTTAAACTTTGACTTCCCCGCTTGGACAACCTTGAAGGAAAAGACAAGAAGCTGTAGGTGGATACAAGCAGCAGATTGTGGGAGTGTAGGAAATGAGACACCACCAGCAGTCAGGAATAGCAAGGTGACAAGTTGCCAGCTGTCCAGGCATTGTTGAGATTTTTGTGAGCATCACAGCAGATAATAATCTTAAGGAGGATGTGAAGGTAGCTTTGAGTTATTAAAGGGTTGCTTTTCCCACACGTGACAAGGGTAAAGAGCAAGAAACTGGTCTGAAGCTGCAACAAATGGTGATAAAGGCCTGTGTTTTTGTCAAACCGAGCTAAAATTCAACCCTCATACATGTATCAGAGGCAAAAGTTTTTCTTTGTTGGTTAACACTGAAGCGTTCTTGCTTGCTCGTTTAGAACTGCAGAAGGATGAAGAGGAGGATACACAGTCAGAACAGGAGGAAACATACATGTCTCCACTGCTTGACGATCCCGAGTTAAATATCAATCACCCTTACTATGACGTTGCGAGACATGGCATCATCCAGTTAGCAGGTATGTTTGGAAAAATACTACGGCTTCACACTTACTAGACCCCTTGCCGTGTTTTTCTTACTGTACTCCTCAAGGTGATGCACAGGAATCATGTTGATGCTTTCAGCCTTCATCCTGAAAAGCAGCTGAATATGTGAACTCAGTGCTTTTCTGCAGATGAGTTATGAGCCAAATATTTGAGCTTAATCTTACTTTAAAATATAACTATAGCAATATACTATAATCTAAGGCCTAACTGTGGCTGTAGCAGATCTGTGCTTTATTTGTGATAAACTGTTTTGTTTTCTGAATAACCTGAAGTGTTGTGTAGCCACACATAATCATTTTTCTAGTCTTCCCTAAAAAGGGCGTGCAACTGTGAAGAGATATGGATTACTGTATAAAAACTAATAAAAGGCAGAAAGGAAACTGTTGACATAAATGTTAACTGCATTTATCACCTGGATTTCTGTTGTGACATGGAGAAAAGCTATGGGTACATAGCATATTTGAATATTGGATCATTTAATGTTTACAGTTATTTTTGAAACATTCTGGCAACGTATAAGGCAGGCAGGCATATTTATGATATAAAAGCACCTCTTTAAAGTATGCATTGCATGTTTTTTTTTCCTTTTGGCTTATTTTTGACATCAATGTGCTTGTTAAAATAGCATTAATAACCACAATCTCGGACTAAAGAAATTTATACAATAAGAAACAAATAGCAGTACTTAACACTGCTTATCCTAATGAAGTCTTAAGATTGTGTTATATTGTGCACACTTTTTGTACCTCATACTTCAGTGAGCCTAGATTATGACTTTTCAGGAAAATGGTGAACTCGGGTTGTACACATATATATACATATACATATATGTACATATACATATATCGAGTTATAAACAGGGTGTCATCCAGGTGAATATGAACTTCAGCAAAATCAGTCCTCTGGTGAGGTATGATTGACTCAGGCAGTAAAATCTGTGGTAATTTGACTTCTGACTATAGTGGGAGGGGAGATTTACAGATGGTGACTTCTCTTCTTGAAGCTAGTTACACACAGGATAATAATTGCCTTTTACTTTCTTCAAAACTGACTCCCCAACATAAGACTCAAATCCATAAACAAGGGAGTAACAAGTCATATTCTTGCAATTCAAAAGCTGCTGCCTGCTAACCCACTGGGATGTTTCTCAAGCACCAGTTTTGGGAGGGGGAAAATACCAGGCCAGAAAAGTTATTAATGAAACCATTGAAGTCAAACTGACAAAGTGTGAAATAGGTGTGTTAACAGACACGCTGGACACACCAGAGTCACTATAACTGTCCACCTAAGAACCCCTCCTATCTAATGTGTTAGACAGTGCTACATGATAATGAGATTAAAAGAGATCCTCAAGACGTTTTTTCTCCTGTTGGCATACTCAGTGTCAAATTGTAATGGGCCGTGTATTCATTGCTTCAACTTCAATCATGCACAAGCATTTAGTAAATGGTCGTTGTTGCTCCTCATTCTTCATTCTCTCAAAGCTGCCCTGGAAGTCATAAGCCCCTGATATTTGTCCATTTTAGCTGGTATCAATTCTAAAGGGTCCTTGTGTGTTTATTTTCCTTGGAGGAGCAATCCTCTTCTTTGCAGCTATGGGCAGAACTGCCGGGTAATGAGCTGAAACCTCTGAGTCTGTTCTTAAAATTCGTCTTCTCCATCCCTCCATACTCGGGGAAAAGGGAACAAGTTGGCAATCTTATTGGTCAGTCAAGGAGAACTTCCTAAGACATTCCCTACTGATTAAAATAAATAAATAAATAAATAAAAGTTTACTTTCTACCAAGGCAAACAAAAACTTTATCTTTCATAGGCTCAAAAGGACTCTGTCATGCGAGTTAAAATGGTGAGGGAACTCAGTTTTTGAATGCGAAGATGAAATATAGTGGAACATCTTCTTTTAAAAATATATGCTTTTACTGATGGTGAAACAGAGAGAACGTGTGGTGGGGACAGAATGGTAACCAGCCTGCCCGTTCCTGAGCAGTCCTGACTGCCTTCATCTTACGCATGTGCCTTATTCCTGTGTTAGAGAATGGGAATGTGCTTCAGTATAGTGGAGTGAAAGCTACAGTGTTCTTAGAGACCTACCTGTAGCTTCCTTTCATCTTGGAACTTGCTCTGTATCAGTGTTTGCTTGGAGTAAAGTCCAAACATTAGGTATATGCCTGGTTTAAATTCACTGGAGCAAATGGAGGTATTCGCAAGATGAATCTTGGCTGAAATGTTGGATTATCTCTGATGGTTTTGTCATTAATATTTTTGTCATTAATTTTGACATTAATAAAATGTCTTTTGTAGGGGCAAAGTCCCCTAGCCATTGTTTAAACTCAGAAAAGAGTGACTTTAGCTGCCATTTCAGTCAGAAATATGTGATGGGGTTTTGCAAGTCTACTGGACAATTTAAATGCGAAGCACAAGCCAGGAGCTGTGCTTCAGACGGCAGTCTGCGTCCTCTAAAGCAGCTCGGATGGTGGGATGTAAGAGAAGAACACAGACGTGTGCATATGAATGCAGAACAGGGGGAAGGTGAAATATGATCTGAAACATGCTTCACCTCCACAAAATGAGACCTCCCTGTCCCCAGTGTTAACTGGCATAGAGTCAGGTTTGAATGTTTTTTGTATTTAGATTCAAATGAGGAAAGGATGAGCTCTTCAGATCTCCTTCCCATCTTGGAAAAGGCCAGTCCATTTTGAAGCAAATAAGTTTTAACTGATTTGTACCTAGTTTGTAATGGTTTTAATCTCTTTGACTAAGACACAGCATAATTTCAGTGTTTGGAGTGGCTGTTTTAAAGCAATTCTGAAAGCTGTTCCTTCAGTTTTAATGCTGTGATTGAAAGACAATGAGATGTATTGTTTGAAATGATTGAAGAAAAAGAAATAATTGAGGTGAAAATATTTGCAGTAATTTATCCATTTCTTACAGTGATCTAATTTCCAACAGTTAATTTTTTAAAAACACCCTAAAATTCCTCCTTGCTTCTCACAAATGAAAATTGCTAATACCTGCTTTCCGTAACAATAGCTCTGACTATATGCAAAGGAGATTTTTTTTAGTTGCATTCATACAGTGTGAAAATACAATTAATTAAAGAAGAATAGGTGACATTTTAAAAAGATGTAAGCTTTAATAATTGTTTATTAACTACAGACTGATTTATGTAACAAATACCAGTGTGCAGCTGACTGCTCTAAGGATACGTAAATGGAACCGTGCTGCAGTGCTGATTCTTTTTATTTCTATTTTGAAGGAGAAATTTCAATCTGTTGCATGAAAAGAAATTCAAGATTGTTCTTCTTTGTGGCAAAAAGGAAAGGACATATATGCTTATACAATGCATCAACCTTCCTTGTTTTCTATAGTTTGCTTCTATAATACGATTGCTACGGACTTTTTGCAGTACCTTTTTTGCATATGTGCTCATTTAGTAGGACTCTCTCAAATGTTTGTGTTTTCATTAACTGCCAGTGACATCCTTTTATGTGTTAGACAAAAACTTTTTAATGGAAAATCAAAGTCCATCACTGTTTTAAATCTGTATTTCCTTTCTTAGCATTTTATTGCTTTTCTAGTTGTATTTAAAGATTTCAGTTATCCAGCCCGAGTCTTTGTCCGTATTTTTCTTCAAGATCCAGTTGATTTCATGCTCCTTTATGATTTTGAACCAGTACATTAAAACTGATTAGAATAGTATTATGTGGATCAGACTGTGAAAGGTAAAGTTGTAATTTAGTTTTTGTAACATGTGAGCAGAAACTATATGAATTACCTAGTAATCCTAAGACACAAGTCCTAATAATTTTCAGTCCTCCTCAGTGACAGCTTTGCTACTTCTTGCAATACCTTCAGGAGTAGATCTGTGGTCTGGAAATTGCAGTGCCACAGGAAAGAACTGGGTTTAAAGATTTTTTTTTTCCTTAAAAGATCTATTTTGTGCTTTTTTTTTTTTCTGTTGTTTCCAAAGGGTATTCCTGAAATCAGTATCTCTGACATTATTTCATGAGTACTCTTTCAGGGAAAACAACAAATCAACTGGAGAGAGCTAAGGCTTGGGTACTTCTCAAGAAGGAAGCTGAAGGCTGTGGTTCGTAACCTATTTGCAGCACAAGAGCAGATTTTAATGTGGGCTTTGCACTTTACAAATCATGTCATAACCATTTGGGTGGTGGTGTGTTTTTCTCTCAATTGCTGTGAGAGGAGCTTCAAAATAAAGGTTGATATCAATGAAAAATATTTCCTGCTCTAGTGAAGAGGGAACATGCCTGTGTGATAGACACATGGGTTCAAGTCCTTTAGACAGGAATTGAACTTGGATTTTCCAAATTTTGCACCAGTTTTGCTCTTGCTTCTTCTTTCTGCAACTGTGTTTTCAGAACATGAAAGGAAATAAATCCTTATTTACCATATTGCTCGCTTTGAACATCAGACTGTAAGTTAGATTGTCTTTTTTAAAGACAAAACCGAGTTAATCAGATCAAAATATAAAGATGTGCTTTCTTTTTGAATCTGAGAAAATGTAACAGGTCTGCTTTAAACATCATTTAGTAGAGCAACAAACTTGCTAAGGTAAATGATGTCTTGAAGTGCCAAATTAAATTGGAACCAGCTTGGCAAGCCTATGACCAAAGATGCTCTTCCCCTTCCCTGACAGACGGACCCCATCAGCCCCCAGCAGAACAGGTTTCTCAAAGCGAGTCCCATGGTCTAAGTAGCTGAGTCTCTGGCTGTGGCACCAGTTTTGTAACCATTTGTTGATTCACCAGATTCCACTGGCCCTTTCAAACCCCTTCCCCTTGATGGAAGGATTGATAGAATTGATGAAAAAACTACGAGAGGACCAGAGTCCCTTACTGCCGCTCCCAGCACTCTTTATTCCTTTTTGATACTCCTCAGGCTGCTCCTGGCTGTATCACTGGTGCCCCCATGAAACAAGAGTAGCTGATAATAGTGGATTGCACGAGCCTTGGTAGTCTCTCAGTGACATCCCCGATAGGAGCCCCCGGTAAGCAGCACACCTCTCGAGAGAGTGTGTCAGGTCAGCAAATGGGTGCCTCTGTACCTCTCAGAAGAGAGTTGCCTACTACTATCACCCATTGCCTTTTCTTCATTGCACTGGTTGTTGTACAGGGAGCAGACTGGGCTGACTTACTCAGCTCCAGCATCTCCCCTGATGTGATGGGTCTTCCCTCTTCAGTCTGCAGAGCAGTTGAAGTGGTTCTGCAAGGGCATCTCAGTCTTCTGGGGAATCCTCTTCCTCCTGTGGGTACTTGCCATTGCAGCTGTCCACTCCTCTGCATTATTATTGCCCCTCTTCCTTCTGTGTGTGCTGCTGGGGGAGTTTCTGGCGGTTTGGCCATGAGCTGTGGGTCCACTGCAGACTGCGCTTGGAACCAGCTGTCTAACTCCTTTGCAGCCTCCCTGATGTTACACAACCTTCCTTCTCGCCACCTCCTGCAGCTTCAGTCACCTGGGCACACCTTTTGCAGACAGGTTTTCTTTTCTTTTGATTTTAAGCGCTGGGTGAGAGTTGTTGTTGTGATACGGTGTTTAATAGCCAGCCCAGTTTCAAACCGTGACAGGTCTGCCGTGGGTCCCTGCCCCAGGAGAAAGGTCTAGGCACTTCTTGTAGTCTGAGGTCTGCACTGCAGCCTCTCTATTCAGCAGCTCCGTCTGGGTGACGGCATCGGCTTCTGTGATGTAATTAAATAATTAATTACATCAAAAAGCAAGCTGTCTCTGCTTTCAGCTGATCTGAAAAAAAAAAAAAAAACGTGCTGTGGCAAAGTAATTTTCGTAGACAAAATTTAAAAGACAAATTGCTCATGGAAGAATCCTTGATGGGGGATCTTTGCTTTCTGAGGGGAATGGCCGAGGTTCCTGAACATTCACTTATAGTCATTCCTATTTAGAAAGACACCTGTGCATGTACTTGATTTTAATTGCAATTTTAGCACTTTCCAGAATTAGCCAGGTGCAGCACAGGTGCAATCCTCTCACAGAAAGGTGGTTTCTAAATAAACAGGTGGACACACGAGTGAAATCCAGAGGAATGAATGCGAAAATGGAACTTTGTGAAATCAAAACAGATCAACTCTTGGAGTTTAGAGTTGGTGTCATTCTCCGTATTTCCTTGGCGGATCCAGTTTCTGTCCCAAATGATAAACATTACAATGGATATTTTAATACTTCATCTTTAGGCTCTCTAATACCCATTGTAATGTATTTTTGTATGATCAGCTAAGGTTATCAATGCCAGGAGAAAGAGGACTCAAATCTCTGCAGCTAAAGGTATAAGCTTCTCCTGCTAACACTGAGACTCAGCTGTGTTATCTTGGCTGTGTATTTCTTGACTAAGAAGTTTGCTATTATGGATGGGCAGACAGCCATAGTAGATTAGTTGTGGGTATATTTACTGTCCATTACTCAGCCTAGACAAAACACAGAAGTTTCATGATAGCGTTTCTGCAATCCCGTGTTTCCCTGAGTCATAGAGAATGGAATGAGACTTGGAAGTACAGTTTGTCGCACCGTTTAAGGTAGTGTAATTGAGGTTTAGGGTCATCTTCTCTGGCTTAAATTCCATGAAAGAAACAAGTATGTGAGCAAGTGTTTCCACTGTTGGGGCAAGTACCCTGGGTTTTGACTCCATTTCCACTCCCATTGAAACCTATGGCAAGCCTTCTGTCGACTTTAGAATCTTGCTTTGCTCTAATGTGATAATGACAGGCTTGAGTGAAGTAAAATGATATTTCACTTTTCGGTTATAAAAGAGTAATGTTTAGTATCATCAGAACAAAAGCTCTTAAAAAGTCGTGCTAAAATTACAGCATTCAAAAGATCTCATCTGCAAATTGCAATGAGCTATATCATTAGAAAAAAACCTTTTCATTTGCAAGAAGCAGTTAGGAAGTGCTGTGCCATCCAAATTCTTAATTAAAAAAAAAGTAGAACAAGCCCTTTCCCACTTGCCCTACCTTGTGTCTTACTGTAACTTTTTTTTTTCCTACTGCAAAGTTTGATATCAAAAGTGATGTATGATTCATGTCTGTTTCAGTGAAATCCACACAAATAAAACCCCAGCAGATAGCTTGTAATTTAATGTGCATAAATCTCATTCTGGGCAGCGTGCTCTACACACGCCTCTTTACTCACCGAGCGCACAGGGGGCGGCTGGCGTCGCTGTGCTGTGCTGTGCTCCCAGGGGTGGCTCAGCACAGCTGATAACGGTGAGGCTGACCGGGAGTGCTTGCAGATAGCAAGTGCCTGATCCAAAGGCAGGAGGCTCCTACCCACGGGCTAGCGAAATCTGTCAGGCCTTTTCTGTGCATGAGGGCAGAATCTGAGCCAGTGACTTTTAAAAAGGCATAGGTAGGCGGCTAGAAGAGAGAGAGTGCCCAAGCAGTTAAGTCACTCAGTCTTTGGGAGTGCCTCCTGAATATCTGAAGCTCGAAACCCATGCAGAAAGATAAGGGGTGAGAGCACATTTTCCACAGAGGGTAGAACAGATTATCAGCTTTCATCTGAAAGTGTTTGGTGACGTTAGTCTATGAAATAAGGTCAGTTAATACGACACGACATTTTTGACCTGAAAGCGAGACATCAAGGAGCAAAGCTGATACTGCCCTTCTTTTTTTTGCTTTCTCCCCTGTAGAAAATGAGACATCTTTGAGCTCTAACTTGTTTAAGTCAAAGTAATAAGCAAATACAGATTTTGTGGGATAAAAGTATACCCTGTTCTGATTTAAAATCTGAGTGCCTGAAATTAAGCTCTAGTTTGAATGTGCAGAGAACTGCCGCTCCACACTTCACTCTTCAAACTGAACTTCCAGGTGTTTGGGTGAAAATTCTATCCTCAAGGTCATGAGATTCAGACTTTGTCAGACTGGGAAGCAAATGCTCTAGCAAATGCGATGGGGATTTCCCAGTCACAGCCCTTCTGGTGGAGGGCAAGGGAAGCCTGCTTCTGTTCTGATGAGCACTTTGCGTGTCATGCTAAAATTCGCTGTTGTTCAAAATATTATTGACGCCTATGAAGGAAGGACACCCTCTTTCCTTTCATTGACTGTCATCACTAATGGGAAGCTGGTGCTGCTTTATTCAGTTTTTAATGGCGTTGAGGTTCTTGGTCACCTTTTCTGGTTTGCTCTTGTTGCCTGTGTGGCACCATGGGGTGGGAGAACAAGGAGCTCTGCTCTGCTGGTGGTTTTGAGAAAGCTTCTCTGCCTCAGTTTTCCCATTATTGAAACTGAGCAGTTATGTTTGTTTGTGTTCTAAGTGTGTGCTTGCAGTCTATTATAAAGCTGAGGGGGTTTATCAGATTCAGATTCAAGCAATCGAATGTGACCAACAGTAACAATTAGTCACTCATTTAGTAATTGAACAGAAACCTTTCTTCGATTTATTTTACTCATGAAAATGAGTATCTTTCTTTAACAAAGAAAATGTTCTACAGTGCTTTGTAACACAGCAGTTTTTTCGCAAACAAGTCATGATCTAGAGAACAATCTTTTATTAATGTTTTAATTTAATTTTAGTACATCATTCGTATTAATGCATGCCACATTGTAATGCCTTTATAAGTACTCTGAGAATATCAAATAAGACACTTAAAAATAACTTCAGGAAATAAATTATCATCTCTTTAAGAACAATATGGAGACATACCTGAGTACATATAATTGTGGTGTTGTGCATAGTCTTCCTTTAGTGGCGTTCAAGCACCTTGGTTTAACCCAGGAGACAGAATTTATTTTTAATATGGGAAGGGACACCAGGCCTTGTGGGATGAAAAAACACCTTTGAGAAAGATAATAAAAATAAGCAGGCAGCCAAAAAAGGATAGGAAGAAAGAACAAGCCAGCAGAGAAAGATGTGTTTTGGAAGTCAAAACTACAGGACTGAAGTGATAATTACCAAAACTCAAGCTGAGTTAGATCTTTAAAGGACGTTAAAACGAATAGCAAAAGTTTATTTGGTTGTATAAATAACAAGAGAGAGAAGCTATCTCCTGTGGAGTGGGGTGGCTATCACAGATAATCTGACTATAGCTGTCAAACTAAATTAATACTTCATCTTGGTTTTCAGTAAAGACAATGACGTTGATATTATTAGGAAATCTTTTGAAATCCTATATGTCATGTTCATCTGCAATTTATTATCTACCTCTTGTCACCTGTGTTTAGGAAAGAGGCATTCATATTGGGCCAGGGTAGAGAGTAGCTAGGTTGGGGTAGAGATAGATGATCTAACTTGTTTACAAGCAGGAAAATACAGGCTGGGAGGGGATATGGTTATTGTCTAGAGTGTCCTCCGGGATGGTAAATAGTACTGAAGGAGAAGTGCTGCTTCAGCTGACTGATGTCTTTGTCACACAAACAAAATTTGCGATGACTTTTAGACTGGAATTGAGAAAGCATGTTGCTAATTGTCAAACCAGTGAGCAGGAGGACCAAGAAATAGAAAAACCTAACAAAATCAACGGAAGGGTTATGTGGTACAGTTACCAGTGATAACATAGGCTTGGAACTGATAATGCAGAAGATGTCTCCCAGTCCTTGTTCGTATGTGAAAAGTCATTAAGCCTTCATCCTCCCTCTTCAGCCTCCCTTTGCTCCTTCTGCACCTGAAATGGGATGGTTTTAAATAGATGCTGTCCCATCATGACCTCTGTAAGTGCAGTTGAGCACAACTAGGTAGGAACTGGGCAAAACAAATACAGGGGTTTTATTTCTTAGTGTGAAATCTGTCAAGTGAGGACAGCCACCGCTTCCTGAGTGGAACAAAGGAAAGCGTATTACTGTCAGTGGTGGGTTTTCACGGAAAATGTGTGTTTGCAAAGCTGGGGAGTGTTCAGTTTGTTCAGATCAAGTAATTCGAACCAACATCAGTAATACAAATTAGCACATGTTACAAAGTGGTCTGAAGCTGTTCTCCCCAGTTTTCAGAGAACTGCTCGTATGATTTTATTTATTCATTAAGTGACTCCGCTACAGATTTAACTTCCTCCATTTTACTTCTTTTTTTATTTGTTTCTTCATTACAGCTACTTAATTAGGAGTGAAAGGAGAACAACAAAATTGTAAAGAATACCTAAAAAACCCCCAGTTCTTAACTTTATTGTACTCCTACTGATATCAAAGCCAAATTTTGATGTTTTCATGGCAATAAAAGCAACTATTAAATATAATTTACTTTGAACACTGNTTGTAAAGAATATCTAAAAAACCCCCAGTTCTTAACTTTATTGTACTCCTACTGATATCAAAGCCAAACTTTGATGTTTTCATGGCAATAAAAGCAACTATTAAATATAATTTACTTTGAACACTGGAATTAGCCAAAAAAAGTCTCAAATATGAATTCATTTTAAACATTTCCTGGTATGGTATCGTTCATGTAGATATATGTTCAAATCTTGACACCTCATAGTCTTCAGTACCGAGTTACCTTCAGTACAGCATGACTTAACCCGTGCGCCTGGCTTTCCAGATAGTGGAACCTGGGTGTGGGGTGGGCATGGCGTGGACAAAAACCTTGTCTATACAGACAGCGTGGGTGAAGCTGTCGTGAGTCAAAGAGCAAATGAAGCAGAGTGCAGCAATATATGCTTTGTCAGAGGAACTATGGGATGGACGCTTTGGAGTCTTTGGTTATGAGAAGCATACTTGTATGCCTTGCCGTTTGTGTTTTAAGTGTGATGTGAATTCGGCAGTGCTTCTGGAAGAGAGTACCTAAGAAAGCTTAAAATGACGAAAAGAAATCTGACTTAGACGTGTGGCAAAGCAGATGCCCGAAGTGCTTGCAGGCAGAGCAGTATTCTGATAAATTCCAGAAATAAAGCATGAAGAGTTTGAAAACAGGTCACTTCCAAGACTACTGGGAAAAGCAGACCAGTTTCCTGAATGCTGCAGGAGGAGTTAAGTGTTCCCTGTCGGGAGCTGAGCACCACCAACCACCTTTGAATATGACTTTCTCAGCTCGGCTTTGTCACTTGCCCAGCAGCTGCTTCATTTCACTGCAGTGGCGGCCAGATTGCTTTCTGTAGGCAACGTGATTTGACAGTGAAGTTTCTCAGTATGTTTTGAGTAATGGTGGAAGATAGAGGTAGCCCCAAATATCAGAAGATACAAGCCATTCCTTCAGATCACTGAGGTCCTGTTGCATAAGTAAATGAGCATTGTCTTCTGTTTTGTTCACTAGGTGATGACAATTCTGGAAGGAAGGTGATTACCTTCAGTTGCTGCCGTATGCCCCCCTCCCATCAGCTCAATCACACCAGATTGCTGGAGTAAGTTTTTCTCAGTCTTCTGCGTGGACTACGTCACATTTTATATGTGAACTTCTATTAGCTTGTTTCCAGGTGAATGAGCTTTCAGGAAGGAGAAGCAGGAGGCAAGGAGTGAATTGAAAAAAGGATGTAAGACCTACTAGTGTTAATACTAAGTGAATGAGATATGGATGAAACTGCCAGAGTTACTTCACCTGGAACCTTGACTAGAAGAAGCAGTTCACTATGTACTGAATTTAACTTGTTGTCTTGATTTTATTAATGAATTCTGATCATATTCTAAAAATTGAATTTATGATGAGGAGAAATGAAAGAGAAATTCTACTGTTTTAGTGCTCCGTACATACGTTCCCATAAATGGCAGTGTTTGCCTTAATTTGCTACATTTTATCTCCTAAATCACTCAGCAATAGCATTGTTTAGTTATTTACGTCTTAGTGGTTTTCCTCTTTTATAAAAAGATCTGCATTACGTACAGTATATTATGCTTACCATTTTTATATATATATCACTTTGTAATGTTTGGGGGTTTGTGTTTAAAAGAGGTCGTGAATATGTAAAATCACAACATTCTTCCTTATAAACCTTCTGCAACAAGGTACCAGGATGTTTTTCTGCCTTGTAGTTTGTCACTTACGTGGCAAGTGTCCTTATCATAGAATCATAGAATGGTAGGGGTTGGAAGGGACCTCTAGAGATCGTCTAGTCCAACCCCCCTGCTAAAGCAGGTTAGCCTACAGCAGGGTGCACAGGAATGCATTTTAAACTAAGCATTTAAGCATTTTAAACCTATTTGGGGTTCTTGTACAGCCTCCATTGCCAAAATGAGCACCTTTCAACCGTCCGTGCCCACCACCATTGGAAAAGACAGAAGTGCTGTTATCTCAACTTTTCAGAGAAGGATTAAAAGATGGGTTACTTAAGAGATGTGTTTGAAACCATGTTGCTTCATTTGTATGCTCTTCACAGCTAGGGTATTTCCACAGCCTTAAACCAAAGCTTAGAGTAGAGGGAGCGTTAGCACCTAGCAGGAAGAGCCACACCAGTCAGCTCCTCACCCAGAGGAGCTACCTGCAGTGGCTAATGGAAATGCCAAAGAAAGGAGTGTGACAAGCCATGTCACTACCAGCTCTAAGAACCCTTTCTCAGTTCTGTGAGGAGGCACCCTTGATGAAACTAGGATTTCCAGCCCTCAGACTCTTCTGGACTTGAACAATTGTATGTTTCCCTATATCTGAGCCCACAGCAAATTCACTTGGAAAGTCTCTCCTAAGAGAGAACCGGAGGCAGGTGTCTGAATGTGAAGCTAGCAATATGACTATCAAGTGATCTGCTTTTGAGTAGTTACTCAGATGTTGAATTCTGAGGAGAAGATGCAGAGTAGGCCCAGACTGGTAGGTATTTTGTGATGAAATCACTTGAATAACTGGTTTGGTAAAGCTTTTGTAATGTCCCTGCAGTTCTGTTACAGCCTTAGAACATATAATTGACTGTACAAAAATACTGGTAATTTTATGCCAACAAAACTCTTTCAGTTATTTTTAGAAGTACAGACTTTCTGGATGCAATGTGCCAAGGAATTTATATGCTGTAAAATAAAACATGAGGCACTCTGTATGTAAGAATATCTGTTTAGACACATTTTAATTTCAAACGCTTTTAAAAAAAGCATTCAATGACTGTTACTACTACTTTTTCCATTGAAATACCATTAATACTTCAGAATCAAAACAGCATTATATTAATTGCAGTGGCAGTACTTGTCCCAGGCTATTCTCCTTCTAAGATTTGCCGTATGCTCAGGGAATAAGCAGATAAATGAGACTGTGGGAGTACAGTGTAAGAGTCAAGTTACGGGCTTTTCCGTGCGCAGGTGGATAGTCAGAGTGGCCTTGATACTTGCAGATAGCCACAGCCTAATAAATGGCACATGGAACCATCCATTTTCTGGAATGAAAATCGCTTACATACAATTAAGAGCAATAGCCGGGGCTCTGTCGCAGAATAATAAAATAGCATTGAGAATGACATGAGAAAGTTGAAATCTGACACAGCAAGTCATGAGGCCAGATTGTACTTCTCCGTCATTGCTTTATTTGAATCACTGAACTGTGTAATAGGCCGTACAGTGTTCTCAATTGTAGGAGAAAGGGAAGAGAAAGGACTCTCAAACTATACCATAAAAGAATGAACACACAGAAATCTGCTTATAAAACATACAGTATTATTACAAGATGGGGTAAGTAGTGTAGTTCTTTAAATCAGTTTTAAGGGAATTGATCTGTGAACTCAGTCCCCACAATACAAGCAAGGGAAACACAATGTAGTCAAGAAAACAGTTTACATTAACAATATGTAGTTGACAGTAATTAGGGCTAATGGATTTTTCAAGAATTTCTAAAATTTTAAAGTGAGAGGAAAACCAAAGATTTATTCTTTATGATTTTGAAAAGTCAAAACGACCTTGCTTGGCTAAAAGGAAGGAATTTACAAAGACCAGAAGAAAGCAAAGTAAAAGTTGCTGTCAGTTAAAATGCATCTTTTTAAAAATTTCTTGAAAAACACAGTGCCATATTGTCTTTGTCTTCTAGAAATTCATGAGCACAATAGTTTTTGTAGCTAAATATGTTCTTTCAAATTTCAGGCTTTGCAGTGATGAAGATGAACTTGTTTGATAAACACATTGAAGCAAACATGAATTTGCAGTCACTAGCATTCTGTGCAAAAACAGCACATTTTGTTTCTCAGTTACTGTTTTAAAAATCTCATCCATAAACTGTTTTAAGAGACTAAAAATGTTCTCTTTCTCCTCAGGTATTTAAAGTATACTCTGGACCAGTATGTAGAGAATGATTATACAGTTGTCTACTTCCACTATGGCCTGAAGAGTCTGAATAAACCATCTCTGAAATGGTTACAAACAGCCTACAAAGAATTTGACAGGAAGTATGTCTCCAAAATATTTGGCTTACTCTTTTCATGTGTGTAATGTCTGTAACTAACCTCCATGAAGGAAGCGGATCTTTCTGGATCTGCCCACAGCTAACGGAGGTCATTTTGCCATTGCAAATTCTTACAATGATATCGATGCTGTTGGTTCTCCTGTCACGTGTCTTCTGTGCAGTACTAAGGAATGGCATAGGTGCTGCAGTGGTTATCCAAAAGTATAAAAAGCCTCGGGAACACAACCAAGAGCCATTACCTTTTCTGTGCACTGTTTAACACGATACCTGTGACACCTTATTGGTCATCATTCTCGATTAGCTCACATTTGTCTTTGAACTTTTGATCATCCCAAGGCTAGGTCGTATACAAAAAAAAGGAAACATTAGTTTTTTACATTGCGTGTCTTGCAGGCCTTACAGTGCTCGTTGGTTGTTATATGTAAAGCCCGGAAGTGACCACTGTGCTCATACATGCCTGACCTTTGGAGTAACACTGGCTATGGCTCACGACTACATGTTTTAGTTGGTTAGAGTGTAGTCGAGGCCAAAGCTTCTAGATAAATGGCATTTGAATAGTGGAAACTAAAGTTCTGATGTTTATTCTCTGAAAGTGTATGCTTACCAACAAACTTGAAAGTTCCTGTTGAAATCAGTTAGTCTTCTACTTGTTGGCAAGTTATTAGTTGTTTGTAAGTCAGCCTCAAGAGGGCGACGTGACTGAAAGCAAAAACGACACAAATAGCTTTCATGAGAGCGAGAGTGTATGTGTGTGACTGTGTGTTGAGGGGGGATGGATCATACATGTCTGACTTTTCCAGTCTGGGAGCTGGAACAAGAAGCAAATCGCAAAAAAAAAGATGCCATGAAAAAAAGATTATTGAGTGTTTCTAGACTAGACTGAGAGCAGTCCCAGCAAAATACTCAACCCTGCTTTGAAAATTGAAGTTGACGTGTGCACAGCACCTTTTGGTGGTCTAATGCCAGAGCTCAGAGTCTTTTGAATCTCACCCAATAGCCTCCTGAAACTCTTAAAACCCTCTAAGCAAGGAGATGAGGTGGTGGTTAGCAGCCATCAGAGCGACAGTGGGAAGCTGTCATGTGAAGCCTTTAACTGCTTTCATGAGATACTGCTCTCCACTCAGCAACAGACCAAAAAAGCTTATATTTGGTAGTAGGTTTGTGAATATGGTTAGTACAATGTATCTGTTCTTTCTGGGGCTTGGCAACGGAGAAGAAAGGCAAAGGATCTCTTGTATTTTGTCTTTGGTGAGAGATTTTGACTATGTTACCGGGTTTTGCTGCGCACTGACAATTCCTGAAAATAAAGCATTGTACTGTTTTCCTTCTGAGAGAATGCCAAGCCAAATTTACGGTTGCTGTATGGGGAGAGGCAGTACAAGGGCTCTCTCTTCTTTGTTGCCTTTTGCCATGCCTACAAGTGCACAACGTGACTCTTGTTCATACCAAAAATTTGTTCTCTCTGTTTCCTGACCCTGACCCAGAAAGCAGGAGAACCAAAGAGGAACAGAGAAGTCCAAGTAGCTGGGCAAAACCATACACCCATCATTTTTTATTCACAGTTGGAACTTCTTAGCGTACTGTCATTGATGAGCTCAAAGCAATATTCACAGCCCAACATGTATGTTCAACTGTACTACACAAAGAAAAAACCAAAAATAGCACTTTTCAGACTTCTCTTGTGTGTGTGTGTGTTTTCGGGTCAAAGGAAAGGGAGAACAAATGGGAGTACAAAGGATGATAATAATTAGCTAGCATCATGAGAGCAAATGTTCAACGGGAATAGTTTCAGAAGAATAGATTTGTTTTGAAGGTTTAGAGCAGAGGCTCAGTAAAGTCTTTTGAGCATTTAATTGTAATCTAGGAAACTATGAAGCACGTAAACTTCCACAGAAGCAACAGCTTATGCCCATTGCTTCAAGGTACAAAATAAACTTAAAATGTAAGCTTCAGTAGGGCAGCTCAGGTGTTTTACGTGTTAGTTTTTAT
Source organism: Steatornis caripensis (assembly GCA_013398225.1). Lineage (NCBI taxonomy): Eukaryota > Metazoa > Chordata > Aves > Caprimulgiformes > Steatornithidae > Steatornis > Steatornis caripensis. The sequence goes on from VZSC01002812.1 coordinate 137,071, forward strand.
TGCTGATTTTGGATTCTTATGCAAAGTGGTGCCAGTTGCACAGGGATAGTTGTTTGCTTGTGTATCATAGTGGCTTTGTGAAAACAGTGCCTTTTTTGTTCAAAGATGTACAGGCTCGATTAAAACCCAAGAGGAAAAACTGTTGTAATTGCTAAGCTGGTCCCTTTTCTCCCCTCTTACCATAACCTGTTACAAGAAGGTTTTTCTTAGGAGTTCACGATCATTTTTTTCCACCATCACTGTTTTCTAACAACGAGTGTTGAACACTTGGGAGGGGTGCTCTCTACTGGGAAGCAAACTTGGTGAAGCAATAAGGCAACAATTCATATGTAAAAGCAGGATATTTTGTTATGCGTTTCTCAGTTTCATTTTGCAATAGTCTTATATAAGAGTAGAGTCTCTTTGTGCAGCCTCGTTTACGTTTCAGTTTCAGCCTACTAGAATCTATTGTTTATGTATGTTATGATACGATACTGTAGGATCAAGTAATGCTGTAACAGAGGAAAGGTTTTGTTTCATACAAAGGGGACCTTCCAATACGAGACAGCGTACAGTTGGCTTCACCATTGGTAATTGCTAGCAAAACCAGACAAAGCAGTGGTAAAAAAAGATTAGGTGTAAATTTTACATCTGAGAATTTAGAAATTTTCTCCAACGTGAAACCCCTGTAAGCAGAGAATAAAGGGTGATGAAAGAAAGTAATCTTTTCTATCACAGATTTTTTTTATAGACTCTTTGTGCTCTTCTCCATTTATTTCAAGTTGCCTAATTTCCCTCCTGTCCCCCTGATATTAAATCTGTGAGACAGCAGATATTGATTAGGAATGTAATAGTGTTATCTCGGCCTACTATTGTATCATCAAAACTGACCGTTTTTTAAAATCGGGGACTTTTTTCATTTTACATTCAGTTTCTTCTAAATTAGGTCTTTCTAATGTATTTGAAAAGAATACTGTATAATGTTCCTGTAATAATACCTCCCATTCTGTACTAGCTATTCAGTTCTACTGTATATGATATTCAAAAGCCTTCTAACAATTTCATTTTCTTTTTCTAGGTATAAGAAAAACCTTAAAGCACTCTATGTTGTACATCCAACCAACTTCATAAAAATTCTGTGGAATATCTTTAAACCTCTTATAAGGTACTTGGCGGTTTATTCAACACATTTTCCTGTTTAGTTTAAGGATGGTTTGTTCTCTAATAACTTGCTTTTTAAAGGCTTGAGGTAAAGTATGTCAGCTAACAGCACAATACGCATTTAAACTGACTTGAACTAATGAGTAAGGTGAGCTTAAGCTTGGGCATGAACAATAGGGTAGAGTCCTTTCAAAGAAAAGGGAGTCTCAAGTCATAGTAGTTTTACGGGTGTGTTAAGGTAAATATCACTTTAAAACGTAGTTATTCTGTGGGCTATGAAGGACATTTGTGTCCTGACAGCACTTAGCACAATAGAACTGGGTCCCTGGCTGGAGTTACTGGATCGTACAGTAAAGCAGATAATAAATGGTTAACCTTTGGTCTGATCTCAAGTGCCTAGATGAATAGGAATAATACTACTTGTGTGTTCAAAGTTAATGGACAAGCTCTGAAGCGCCCGTAAGAATTTGAGGTGGAGGGTATAATGGTGAAAGTGGATGTGTTTTACTGGTGCATTCTTTTTCTTTGCATGGTAAAAATTGATGCTGTCCGCAAGGAACCAGCAACAATGGGCAGGTATTGCAAAGTACTAGGATGGCTGGGCTTTCTTAGTCTCTGCTCCCGAACTTCTGTCACTTTCAGAGTAATTCTAGCATTTTGCAGATTATATTATGAATGTCCTCGGGGCTGAAGGACGAAAACAGCTTATCTTGAGAAGCAGTAATGAACCAACTAAAAATGTCCATTACAGTAGCTTGCAATTGATTCAATTTCTGACTGGTAGAAAGCTAATTAATTAGAAAGAGGAAGTTGAACTTCTAGACAGATCAAAACGTATGAGAAGCATGTGAAAATAAAAAAAGTAATTACAGCTAAAAATCGTTCCAGAATATACTTTTCTTGAAACGAGAAGACTGACTATAGATCTTTATTTTAACTGGCAGTAAAATAAATGCCAGAGGTCCAGGACGTAGACCAGTGGTGAGAAGTGTAACAGAAGCAGGAGGTCCAGTAGCTGATTGTACCTCAGAAATGGGGATAGATTTTTTTTTTTGTTGCTGATTTGCTGTAGGATGGGTATGGAGAGTTTCCTAGGAAAAAAAAAAAACACCCTAAAACAATAAAACCAGAAGAACTCTCTTGATGTACATTACAACACTCAAGTGAAGCCAACTTCTTTCTCAGAGGCAGCTGAGAGCTCCTTGGGAATAGCTCCAGTGGAAGCTGATTGAGAGGGCAAGGAAGCTCAACAGATCTGCAGATGCCCTACAATCCAGTTGTAAAGAGTACGTGGGCTTTGGTCTGCCATACTGCATGGCCGTGTTAGCCTGGAAAACCTCCACAATAGCTCTCTTGAAGAAAAATCCACTGAGAGCTTCTAAATATGGTAACCCTTCTGATTCAGCCCTGGAGCTATACCTTGTTTGAAGTTGAGAGTGTATTCTGGAGAAGGGTCACTTTCTGCCTTCGTTTGTTGGCGCTATGGCTCATAGCTGTTCTCAGTCGCTGTCAGAGGAAAGAGGCTGGTTTAAGTGGACCCAGAATGGCCATTAATGCATTCTTACAAGGTAACGATTTGTGGACCATTGAGAAGTTAGCTTCAGGCCTAAGGAGTTGAGCCAGTCATTGCGTGGTTAAGAGCGAGAAGCAGAGTGGCGAAGGGTTCCCTTTTATAGCTATATCCTGCACGTACCCAGTGACCAAACTGCAGCGTGAAACCAGAACTGGCTCCAGGATTTGCTTTTCCCTGCGTATGTTTGTAACCCTCCTTGCACTTCAAACTTTTGGCAGGAATAACATGCCTTGGGTGTTAATGCACTCAGTGCAGCCAGAGCTGGACAACAGCAGCTGTGCTATTTGACTTAGAGTAATAACTGACTGCTAATTCTTACAAAAAGAAAAACTTACAAGTACCTGTTCCAAATACTCATTTTCCCTGGATCTTCTTATGGCTGTGTAAACAAGATGAATACTGTTCTTTTCTTGGAACAGTATGGTACAATGACGTTTAAATCCTTATTTACTTTGGATACAAAAATGGGTGATTCTGGTAGGTATTCATATCTAGCATAGAAAATTCAAACCAGGGTTTGTCATCTTAGGTGCATCATCATCTTGACCTTCTGAACACCTTGCTTTCGGCAGGATTGGCTGTTCTTGTTCGTCCACTCTACTCTCTGCTGTTAAAATATGTGCCCAAGAGAAACAAAGATATGTGTACACTAGTACTGTCAAAATAATTGAAAGTATGACTAAACTTTGAAAAGGACTCTAAGCCAGAATGCAGGAATTAGCTGAAGCTAGGAACCCCCCCTTTTTACTGCTTAAAATTGTTTAATTACTGAATGTTTACATGCATTTGTGGTTTGGGTTGACTCAAGTTTGGGTTTGTCAAGTCAAGGAAAACGTAAGGATATAATTCTAAGACTGAAGTGTGAAAGCGCCTATGTACAATTTGCCTAAATTTTGCTCTCATTGAATACTAAAACTTACAAACATTGTTAATTTACTAGAATAGTACAATTTAAAATTTGTTCACAGTACCTTTTCCTCCCAGTTTAGAATAATCTTATCTTAGCAGATTGTGCTTTTATTTACGTGTCAATATTAAACCAAAGTTCACAAAAAGAAGGGAGAAAAATCCTCTGGACTTTCTGTTTCCTAGCTTGGTTGAATTATAGCCTAGATTAATTTTTAGGTAGTGTTTCCAATAAAAATCACAGATGTAAAATAAATTTCATTATCAAGAAACATGTATTTATTTTTCAGAGATCTGTTAGTACGTTTGGTACCTGTCAGTACATGGCCTAAGTACCTTCTACAACATGTTTGCTAAGAACTGGACGAATGACGAAATTATTAGAGTGAAGAACAAAGTATTTTAGCAAAAAAGTATTTTAGCATACTTGTATTTGAAATCATTTGAGAAAATGTAAATACTTGAATTTTTTCAAGCTCCAGAAGTTGATTGATCTCTTTTCCAGTCACAAAAGAGATGAGCAAGAAAGTAATGTGTTAAGTCAAATGTATTTTTTCCAAACTGCAAAAAAACTAAGAGCCGCACATTTCTCTGTGTGAGCTAACAGAAGCCAGTCACTTGTTATCGAAATAATATATATTTAGGTGGTGGTGATGTGACATTTTTAAAGAACAACGATAATTCCTACTTGCCCGTGACTTACAAATTAAGCGTTCTGTAACGTGTCCTGTATTATGGGGTGATTAGTTACAGACAATTCTGTGGTAGCCCATGGCTTAGGTAAGATGTAAAAATCACAGGCTGTTTTGGATAAAAGGCACACTGAAGAGCTCTGAAGTTCTACACACACAGACTGATACCTGTCAGTGTCCCAAAATCGCTTGCCTGTTAGCATAATTTAGCTCATTTCAATTAAAAGCTTCTGAAGTGACTTTTATTTGTACTGTCTCCCACTAGAGGGAGTGTGTGTACGGGTATTTGACAATCGAGGGATAAATTTATTGACGGGAGAGAATTTTTCTCCGATGCTACTATCAAAGTAAGTTGCAGTGAAGTAGACTTTTTATCATAAACACCTATTACTCTGCTTGACACTTCATTACAGAACAGATATTTTGTGTTGTGGCAAAATACGAAATTATTTCAGACCATATGTATAAATGTGTCGCTGAACCTTCTTTGAACACCTCAGCCTGTAAGTAGTGTATTCTGGCTGAAACACAAGACTTAACTAGTGATACTTGGTACTTCAAATTTGGAAGTCTGTTTTGTACAACTCATAGAAAACCCTTCTTATTCAGGATGTTTCCTAGAAGCTATCTAGCCTTTCTTCAAAATAGATAAAGCTGATGGCCCAACACTTCAAGGGTATACACTATCCAAGCTTTGAAAAACTCACCCGTCGCTTACTACTTTATAGTTTGTGTCTACAGCTCCATTATTTTGTCTTTTGGCAGGGAGGAATACCTAAATAACATAACCATGTTGTTCTGTTGGCTGTGTAACATTTTCTCCGAAGTTAACAGTTCTTTTAGTGAGCTTTCTAATGCTGTGTGAAAGCTGGTTTTCAGTGGCTTTTAAAGCAGTGTTTTTCATATCTATGCAAATCACAAAACATTCAGATGGAAGTCAGTTATTTTTATTCAAATCAGACTCTCCGGCATGCACTGTATATGTTTGATCATATGAAATGAAATACATCTTATGTTTCCTGCTGCTTCAATTACAGTCTAATTTTGAGTTGCATCAGCACTTACATTTTAGTAATAGAAACTAAACCCTTCATGAACGTTCCTCCCATGCTGATTTTTGTACGTCTTTGTGATATTTTTTTTAGCCATAAGTTTGGAAAAAAAATCACTTACTTGAACTATTTAAGTGACCTGAGAGAGCATCTCAAATATGACCAGCTAAATATCCCTCAAGAAGTCATCCGGTACGTGGCAAGTTTAAAATACATTATCTCACCTTTTCTTGGGTAGAGTTTGCATCCTGTTCACTGTGTACCAAGCAGAATCTAATCTTATTTCTTCAGTGATTAGAAGCCTAATTTACCTATTTGTGCTTGGTTGGATTTAATTCTGAAAGCTGCATTGCCATCAAAGATGTGCTGAGGTGCATCAGTTATTTAGAGAACACTGTAGAGTTTTCTACAGATTTGGAACACCTCCATCTCATTTGTGGGGCATTTTCTTAGTAAAATTGCAGCTTCTGTGCGAGTGTTAGTGAAACAATCCATATGTCGTTACTGCTTATGAGTATCATGTAATGTTCATGGGCAAAACTGGAATCCTGACCGCTTTGCTTGTATATTGTAACAGATTAAGTTACTTCCTTTTCCTAAGAGCATTCCTAGTCAGCAAAGTGTTGATTGATTTTAAATTTTATGGATACGTCTGTTGTTAGCAGATCCATTACTTTTATATCATGCGTGTATGTGTATTAGGGAGGAATATTGGAGAGGGGGTGGGAGAGGAAAAGAAAAAGAAATGCATAGGGCTGGAGTTGTCAAGTGCCAGTGTTAGTATCAATAACAGTCTTTTCGACACAGCGCTGTACGTGGAAATGCTTTGATGTACTGACAGGAAGTGATTTTATGTCACTGCTGAATGAAAGCAACTGGAAGCTTTGATTATGACTGTTATTGATGCCTGGTGGGTTTTTACACACTTTCTGTGTAAATATGGAATAACAGAAAATACCTTACAGCTCTAAGATATAAATTGGATTGCATGGTTGCCAAAGAAAGGGGAGTAGTATTTTGAGTAGCAAATAGGTTTGAATTTTGCTGTTAAATTATAGTGTGTTCCTGGTTTTGGACACATTTATTACTACACTCCATTGGCTGAAGCAAAAGAGGTCTTCTATGTCTTGCTTAAGTATTCTACCACAAACGCTACTTAAAAATTTCCCTAATGCTTAAATTAAATGCAAGCTCTGTAAGACCTGTAGCATATACACTATTGTCAGGAGATCAGCATCATGAGCAATACCAGTAGTTGTTCATATATATAGTTTGTCAGCTGTGGTGCACAGAAAATCAATGATTTCTTGATTTTTTTACAGGCATGATGAAAATCTTCGGGGAAAACAAAAGGGAAAACTGCCACCTGTGGTTAAGGTTCCTCCACCACGGCCACCTCTACCTACCCAGCAATTTGGAGTCAGCCTGCAATAGTAAGCTATGAGATTTTTAAAATGTGAGATTTCTGTACCCTCTGGGCTTCTGTAATGTGCAGATTCGCCAGACAGAATGTCTGCAAATATTTGATTATATGTTCAGTTTCTCATTCTCTTTGAAAGCCACGAAACTATGAGGCTAGACAATAGATTTTATGAATTCAGGACAAGTGTCTCAGTCCCTGTGACCTGCCTGGTCTTCATGTTTACAGTATCTTTGTGGTAGTTAGTGCCAGCACGACTGCACAACGTTTCTCCCAGTGAATAGAAATTTGCCCGTGTGTGACAGAGCCCCGAGCTAATCTGTTGCCGGTGGATGCTGGCAGATTGAAAGTCTTTTGGAGATACTTAGATGGTGGGATAGCAAAGCCAAAACAAAGCTTCAGGCTCCAAAATGGCTGCATAAAGCTAAAATGGATGCTTGAGCCTTTATATATTGTTGTTTTGTTGCTCACATATTGTTCTGATCAGAGTTTTATGAAATGAATAAAACCACTCTCTTCCAGAAATGCCCTGACAGCTGTTTAAGTAGATTACAACACTGTATGTGGTATAAAAAATGATTTACTTTACAGAAGGAAGGGGATGGCAATAGTACTTGCAAGATTCAATTTTAGTAAAAAACAACAAAAAACCCCCACAAAACCTTTGAGCTTACTACCCACAGTCATTTCTGACATCTTTCAATGACATCCTTCTCAAAAACAGCTGAAGAATATTGCTCACATTCAGCAAAGGCAATTTAGGCTGTCTGATACATGGATGTTTGTCGAATCTCCTCCCACCCCCAGTCTAGTTTTCTGATTCTAATGATTCAGCTGTAAATGAGATATAAAATATAATATTCCCCTGGTTAAATGTTAAGCATCAGTCCTCTCTGGAAGGTCTGAAATTAGAACAATCAATATCTATTGTGTAAGAGCTACTACGACATTAACTTTTATGATACCGCTTTAGAGTTCAACCTAACACTTGAAACATGGCTAACTCACTTCCCTAATTCAGAGAATGTTCTTTAGGTGGGCTCCACCGGGTCATTAAGAAGGATGATGTTTTATGCCACTACTTCGGTAGTAAAACCTGGACTGTTTGCAGGCATCAGGGCACCACACTCTGTCGCTTGCCTCCAGCCCAGCCTGGCTGCTCAGGCAGATCTGTGAAACTTCTCACAGGCTTGCGCGATCAGACAGCATGTCGTGTGCCACTCTGACCATCTACTAGTCATATTTAATTTCTCTGACTATGCCTGAGCAGTAAACAGTGTCTTTTGCTGGGCTGCATGTGGTGAGGGTGTGGTGGCCACCCTTCCTGGCTCTACTGCTTTCCAGCTGCCTTACCATCAGCAAACTACGTCCTTGCTCCATGTCTTAGCTTTCCCAAGTGTGAAAAGGGTAGCTACTTATAAAGAGCTTTTCTGTGGAAGATCTGTGGGTGGAGAAACACCAAGCAAGGCATTACTACCATTTTTGACCCATAGAGTTCCAGCGCTGGAGATGTACTCGCTGATGGACAGACGCCCTCCACATGTTGGTGCAGCTCACAGTGTTCAGGTGTCCAAAATGGACATACATGGGGATATTTTCTCCTTCTGGTTGCCCACCCTTGTCCAGATTCCCTCTTGCAGAAGAGACGGTGCTGCATCACCATGTGAAAATCACAAATAAACAAATCCCCTACTCCCTTCCAGTACCTGAAGGGGGCCTACAAGAGAGCTGGAGAGGGACTTTTTACAAGGGCATGGAGTGATAGGAGGAGGAGTCGTGGTTTTAAACTGAAAGGGTGTAGATTTAGATTAACTGTTAGGAAGAAATTCTTTACGATGACGGTGGTGAGACACTGAAACAAGTTGCCCAGAGAAGCTGTGGATGCCCCGTCCCTGGAAGTGTTCA
>VZSC01002812.1:145952-168215 GCA_013398225.1 Steatornis caripensis
AGGTGTCCCTGCCAATGGCAGGGGGGTTGGAACAAGATGGTCTTTAAGGTCCCTTCCAACCCAAACCATTCTGTGATTCTATGAATCTATGACTTCTAAATGAGAAATAAGGGACTTAATTTAGGCTATGTTTGTGAAGAGAGGTAAAGTTAATGGAGGAGAGAGAATGATGTGTGTGGAGAACTTCTAAAATCTGAACCACAAAAAAGTACCAGCTTTGATCTTGGTGAATTAATTGCTATTGCTTATTCCCTCTCTTTTATGATTTCTATAGACTGTAATAGCAAAATGGCAGCGACCTCCCACTTGTCTAACAAAGAGACAGGTTTGAAGTCTTGTCCCGGGTGAGGCTCTTCCATTTTTCTGAAGAGAGCTACAAGGAGACATTGATTTTATTTTGTATAGGCTTATGGGAATATGTGTGCTGTGTATTTCATTACACTTAGTAAAAATTGTACTGTCAGGGATGCTGCTGAGAGAAAGCTACTGTCGTTAAAGGACTTTCTCTGTGGAGTCTTTTTCTTTAGTTTAAGGAAAGGAATGGTAAGGCCCGTAGGCCCGAGGTGTCATCAGCTTCAGTGCTTCTGGAATGATGAGTTTTATTGAATCAGTAAAAAGTTGGTAAATGGGATTTATCCAAAGCCCTCATAGGTGCCTTAATTTTGATACGATGTTTGATAGTAGTATCTCAAAGCCTTCTGGCTGCGGAAGGTGGTAAAGCCATACACTTTTGAATGTGCCTCCCTGAAACCCGCAGACAATGCTGTCTCTGGTATCACTTCCTCATTTAAGTTTTTTTTCTCAGTTTGTATTAGTTAAGGCATTTGCTTTCCAGAGCTATAATTAAAAACTAGGAGAGCAAAAAGTGGCTAAGCATTGGTTCAAATTATCTCAGTTTTGGCCAACAGGCAGAGGGGAAAAAAAACCCAGTTTGTCTGGATAGCGAAATGAAGCTGAAGGAAGTTTCCATCTAGACACTGATAAATGACTGTCCGAGACCAGTGCTTCGTCTTGGAGGAACCTGTTAACTCGCAAAGACGTTTTTAACCTTGTAGGGTCTGATTTTCAAAGTGACATAAGGCAACTGGGCATTTAAAAATCAGGGAAGGTCTGTGAGAACTGGGAGAATAATTCTTTGAAGTGTAATCTATACTGACTTTTGTTTAATTTATGAGTGAGCTGGAGTGCTTATTATCAGGTTAGTTCAAACCTTTTCTTTCTTATGTTACTCCTATCCACTCAGGATCCAAAATCTGGATTTAAAATGGCTGCATTTGATCTCTTTAACCCCTCAGTGTCACCCTAAACTTTTTGTGGGGAGGAAAAAAACAAACACACACCAAGCCAACTTCATCTTAAGTGTCCAGCCAGCTTTATTTACATTTACTTGTCTGGGATTTAAGTGTGTACTTTGTTAGGCACAGATGTGAAGTGGAAAACCTTCCTCATCGTGAGGTTCTGTGAGGACTCAATAATTTGGTCGTTGCAGCTAGAACTTGAATCTAGTACCAAGTTGTCCTGGAGTTTCCACTGAAACTATGCTAATTCAAACAGTAATAAATAAGCTTAGTAAAGGCAGTTAAATCATCCAAAGTTGGCTTACAGGATGTCTTTAGAATAAAGTGTGGGGGACCAGAAAAGATTGCCTGTCTCCCTATTTAATTCTTTATGCCTACATGTATAGAGCAGATTTGCTAAGTTTACTGAATGACAGTCTTTCCATATCGTTTCTGATCCCCAGCCTGGATTGCGTGGTTGCCAAATTGCAGCTTTAAAGGTTTGAACTCATGTTAGAAATGATGTGATTTTTAAAAAAAATATAAAATAACACAACTGAAACTAATGTTCATCTTCACGGGGATACCAAACAGAACAGTTCTCTGAGGAGGACACTTAATTTTTCAGTTATAATGTAATGGGAATCCATGCTCAGATTTGACAGGTACTTAAGAATGTGTAGCACAGAGTGGGTGGAATAGTTTGCACGTTTAGTGTTTAATATGTCCTTCTCTAACTTGCTAATTCAAGCTTCTTATGTGCAGGTAGAGTGAGGAGAATAACAACCGTAATGAGCTAGTTTAAAGGTTAGTCAGGCCTCACGTCATGCCTCCGATAGAGGGCAATAGCAGATATTAGCAGGGAGCACTGTTAGAAAGGGCAAGCCTACAGGGATACTTCCTCAGGTACAATGTCCCAGCTTGTAGTGATCAGAGACTGACAGAGGCAAGTACTACAGTACTATGGAAATGACTTTCACTCACCAGTAGTTGCCGCTTTTATAGATGCAGACATTTCAAAGAATGTTCGTGTATTGTGTTGATATAGCCAGACTATTCTTCTGTTCTTTCAGCAATGCTACCTTCACACACTAGATGTAGAGCAGCAGGAATTAGCTGTTCAGAATATATCCACGCTAGTTTGTACTGCACGTCGGGGTGGAAAATAGCATTTTATTCAAAAAGCCATTACTAAGGATTTTATATTGAACGAGGCAAGGAAAAATTTGGGGGACCCTGTTCTTATGTTGGTCAGATAAATACAGTTAAAATGGACAAATGAAGCTCCCTAAATTTGCAATACTTTAAAGGAGTTAATGATTGACTATATGGGCCAAGCAGCATCGTTGTCATCTGCTGTATGTTCAGCAAGCTCCTATAAACCCCTGTTGCTGCACCCGATTGCCTCTGTAATCAAGGAAGGCTACAGCTGAGCTCCAGCACAGAGCACAGAGTTGACCTTGACTAGCTATTGACATTGTTCTGTTTTCTCCGATTGGTTTTAAAATATAAAATTAGATATCTTTTGTGTGAAGAGAGGAAATGTTTTGGTTTTCTGTCTGTTGCCTTGGACGGGGAGTTGGGACAGAGAAAATGCACAAAATTGCCACCACTGTACAGGATTTGCTTGTTGAATTGTTACCATAAACATTTCAGGGTGCTTTCCTTTGGTCGTAATCTTTCTGCTTGTGCATGCTGTGCCTGCGTGACCAGGGAGGAAGAACGCATCCTAAACCAAATCTCAGCATGTCTCAGCAGGGGAAAAATGAAAAGGAGAGGAAAAGCAGAGAGGAAGAGAAAGATTATCAGCCAAGAATATTTAATGATGCTTCAGAACAATGTGTAAAGGCCTTTCGTGATAACTGTCCACTCTCTACAAATGAGTCATTGGATATATAACGCGTTGCAGTAACTAATCATATATCCAATGGCGAGGAGTACTCTTTCTCCCTGGCTACTGTGTTTACCAGAATAGATCCCTCTTGAATCTGACATGTTGCTGCAGTACAATTCAGATCTGTGAATCAGTTACAGAAAACTGTGCTGGGCACTGAAATGTTCTGTGACGCTCATCTTTTAAGCAGAAGGACACGTCTCATTTCAAATTGCCTGTAGTAGTGCCAGATCTCCAGTACCAGTTTGCATTGTCCATCGTAAAGCACAGCTGCTCATCACACCATCCTGAACAAGGCAAGAAAAATGCAGATTACTCAACAGGATCCGCAAAGAGAGGAGAGAGGTGTAATTTCATTGACCTCTGAGCCGGTCTGATTTACATTAGCTGAAGTAATATCCCTATTATTTTCTGTCACCTTAGGTCCAGTAAGCTGAACGCGATGTGAAAAGCTGAATGCTCTGTGAAATGCTATGAAAATACGCATCCCAGTTTTCCCTGGTGTTGCAAAACCAGAGCAATCCTTTGTATGTGACTTTCAGTGAATATCCTACTCTCTTTTCAAATACCATTTATCCTGAGTACCTCTTTCGTGATACTGGGAATGGAACCTTTCCTTCAACAGAAAAAGGAATCCTGTAGAAAATGGCAGAAGGGCAGAAACTGTTTCTTTTTTTCCTAGAAAAAGAAAAATGGTGTGTAGGTTTTGTTATTACAAATTATAGCCCAGTTATTTGTCTCACCTCTCTGACAGATAAAGTAGTGCTCAGCAGGAGCAAGTGCTGTAAATAATCAGTTTGCTATTTATACACTGAAATGGGAAACACATTTATGGGTAACAATAATAATTAGAAAACATTTATAAAAAGCTGCTGGATTGCTATTTGGTGCCTCTGGAGTGAGCAGCTGTAAGAAAGCAAAAACAATCAGAGCAACTTCAGAGAGACTGAGAATGGGTTCCGTGAGCTTAAATTGTCAATAATAAAGATGTAACAGCTTCCAAGCAAATTAAAGTCTTGATGTTCCCATTTAAGTGAATTAGGCTTTCGACTAATTTTAATAAAAGTTGCCCTAAATGTTTAGGGTACTGATCTGAATACACGAAACAAAATTATTTGACACGCAAAGAGTGTGTTCTAACTCCCCTATCTGAAGGGCTAAAAAAAATGTGGGTTTTTTTTCCCCTTACCTTGATTTGCTGCAGGCTTTTCCTCGCTGGTATCCCGAACATTGACCTTGTTACTGACCTCATCTCCCAGCCCCTTTTCTTGTTTAGTCCCTCACCGGGGGATATCATTTCACTGGGGATTTCAACTTTGCATGCTGTGCAAGTAACCCCTAGAACTCCCTTCCTCGTGCGGTTTATTAGCAAGGCTAATTTATTAATGGGGCTGCACAGTCACTGCCTGTTTTTTCTGTGTTGTTGCAGCAGGGTTGTTACACAACACTGATCTGCTGGGAGAAAAAATAATTCACATACAGGAGCTGCCTTTCAGAACAGGGTAGGCAGCTCGCACGTTCTGCGTTTGCGTAGCTCTGTTCCCTTTGCTGTGGCCAACTTATGCTGGTATCGGAGCTCATGGTACTGAAGCAAAGTTACTCAATCATTTTTCCTCTCCAGGGTGTAGGTGGAAGGCAGGGGGAAGGGGAGAGCAACCTTGGTGTTGGAGCTGGCCTGAGAGCACCGCACAACTCCTGCGTAGTTGTAACACTAACACTGGCCTTCTGCTCCGCAGTGTCACCGGCATGTGTGAAACTGCTGTAAGATTGTTGAAGCTTGAAGGAGCAGGAGAGACCGGGAGTGACGGGATACATATCCTGACAGGGGCTGAGAGGATTTTGGTGCTAGGAGAGGTATTTTACGAAGGTTCTTGATTGTCACTGTGGGTAAGAAGGGGATGCTGCTCTGAGGACTAGGTCATAAACTTGGTCCTGGTATCGTTTCAAGACATGGCCTCGTCTAGTCAGTGAGTTTTTTTCATGAAGTGCTTACAGCCTCTGTGATAGTGGGGAAGATTGAGGTTGGACTCGGTCTTACAAGTCAGGTCATAAATATTTCTTCTGGCTGTGATCGTGTTGTTATGATACTGCAGGAAATGGTTATTCCAGCAAGTCCAGTACTGTTTTGTGTTGAAAGTAATGGTTCCTTGCCAGTGTGTAAGGTCAAGAAGTTGTATCGTTTCATCTGAAGATCATACTTGCAAGCTGCAGCAAAACTAAGAATTACTAACCTACAAAAGGTCATACTTTAGGATTATCTGAGTTAAACTCGTTCCTTGCTGTTAGTCTTTTTCTTCCTGCAAGTGCATTGCATGCACTGTAGAATTTATTTGGTCAGACGTCTAAAATTATCCTGCTGTGAACATGGTTTTGTGAAACTTGGCTATAATTTTTTATCAAAATTCCTACATCTGTTTCCATCAACGAAAATTCCCCTTTCCTAAACAATTCCAACTCTATATGTTGCTGCAACATTTATTTTCAAGTAGTTTTTATGTGTAGTTTAAACACTACATACAATATTGGATTCCTTATTCCATGCAATGATGTTACAGAAGGTGTATCAAATACACTCCAGTTAGTATCAGTTATTTTATATTAATGAAGTAATAATCAATCCTAGACAGAAAAAGAAGGAATCATAGTGCTTGGGGGAAAAAAAGGAGACTGTTAAGAATCATTCTCCTTTGCAGGTGCGACCTCAGCTAGTAGAACTCGGTTAAGCCTATGTTTACATGCTGTATAAACATCTCACATTTTCTGTGGATGAGCTGCAGCATTTGCAGCCTCTCATGATACAGTCACAGATCTCCGTGTTGTCTTGTGCTGGTGCTTTAGAGTTTGTCAGTAAAACTGGTTGCCTTTTAAATACCAAATATGAAATTGTGCACATATATATAAAATCTGTTTTAAAGGCTGAGATTGGTCCTTTATTTTGTTGTTGATGATGATAAAAACGTAGCAGAATACGCAGCAGACACTAGCTGTCTTTTTTGTTATACTTTTTAAACTGCCAAAGACTTTTTTTTCTGAAATGAAGGAGATAATTGAAGAATTTTCTGCACTGTCTAGATCAAGAAGATGCTATGTTTTATTTTTTTGCCTCAACTATTCACTCATGAAAGAAAGAAAGCTTATTTCATAGGAATCATTCAAAGCGTTAATAAACTCAACCTCGCGGCATCACTTTGCCTTCGAAATAAATAGTACAATATCCTTTTAATTATACATACACTGTGGCTTAAAAAGAGACGAACGAAAAAGGGAAATCTGCATGATAAAAGGCTCCTAAACTTGCAGCATCCCTTGATCAAGGCTTATTCTGAAGCATTTGCTGCAGACTCCTTCCTCTCCTTCCTCTAAGCTGCCTTGAAACCCCGTTCCGCCATTGGCGTCCAACCAAATCCCGTCAGAGCCACCACCACCGCCGTCACCGCGTCGTGGTTAAACGCAGCCCTGCTGGGCAATGCCAAGCGAGGGGAACAAAACTGCAGCAAAACCAATCTCGAGTAGGGGCAAAGTTAGCCTGGAACATATTCTGCTGCTCTGTCCCTGACTCCTCTTCAGTACAGTAAATAGTACTTATTACTCGGCGCCGTTGCAGTTACATAGCTTTTCTAGCAAGAAGAATGGGTCTTTGAGTAGAAGTCCAAGTCACTTGTTTCAATGGCTCATTCAGCACCTGTTAACATTGTGGAGGATTCTTCTGTTTGATGCAGGCTCCTTAATTTGTGGAATTTAATGTATGCTCTCAGATATCTCTTGGGGTTTTGCTGAGCCTGTTCTGTCTTGGGTTTGACTCTTTGTCTATAAATGCCATTTAAAGGCTGTTATTTTTTTCTTTTTTTTTTTCCCCCAACAGTATCAAGGACAAAAATAAAGGCGAACTAATCCCCCCAGTAATGAAGGAAACTGTATCCTACCTAAAAAGAAAAGGTGAGTTTTGTGTCAAAAGAGAGTGTCTCTTTCAGAACAAGGACAATAGTATGGAACTATTAATGCTCAGTGCCTAATTCGGCAAAGTTTAGAGCTGCACATGATATATTTATATCCTGAAAACTTGAGTGGCAGTTGGGTACTGCCTTGAGAGCTTTGATGAATAGGGTATACTTATTATCAGATTTTTATTCCACTATGAAAAAAACCCCAAAAGCTTTTTGCCCCTAGGGTTAGACTAGGGAATAGCAAATGAGAGAAGATGTCTTGAAATACACATCAGCAACCCATATCATATTGTTGGGTTTAAGTAGAAGTCTAAGAAAAATCAATGAGAAGTTCTGGTTTTATAGAACTAGTGCTCACAAAAACTCATTGAAAAAACGTGTTTTGCAGTAGTAAGTCTGAAGTCCTCCCTTCACAAAATATTTTTACTGGCATTTACAGACCCTTTGACTGCCGTTCGTATCTATAGTTAACGTTGTATAGAGAGATACAGATTACAAAGACAGCCATTTAAAATGGGAGTGTCCAAATCCGAGTTCCCTACATCACCTTCATGTACAGGGCAAAGAGAGGGTAGACTTCGAACCGTTGGCTTATACCACTGAGCTCCTCAGTGCATACCTGGCAAACACAAAGGACCTAATATCAGGTGCTGTCTGTAGGGTAAGTGCAGTGTATTCCGTACGTAAGGACAAGGGTGCATGCATGGAGAAAGGCTGCAGTCTGGAAATTCCTTTTCCCAGTGTAATGTGATTTTACGTTTTGATCCCTTGATTTTTAAGGCAATCACGGCAACATTTCCATAGCCCTTTGTGCTCCGAGGCTTCAGAGTTTCACAAATGCTTGCTAAATCTTACAGTACCAAATCTATAGCCTAGGTACATTTATCTTACAGGTGACAGAGCAGAAACAGAGCAGAACAGAGTTATGTGACTGGCACAACATTACACACTGGTAGAACTGGGAATGATTCCTAAGATCCCTGAAAGAAGAGTGTGAATTTTTAATAGGCGTGTCAAGTGAAGAAAATAAAACTGTGTTTGGTTCAGTTATTTAAAAAAAATAAAATGGAAACATCACTGGCATTTAATATGCCATTAAGTTTGGTTAATGTTTGCATAAACTGTGAGGATCAGCATGATTTTTGTTAAGACAAAAACCAGACTCAGATCTCTATATTGTTGTTAAATGAGTTTGATCTGAGATTTTCTTCATTTAAAGAGCTGTTTGTATCAACAGCACACAAATAATGTAAAATATGAATCTTGAGTAAATTTTATTCTTCTGTAGACAGGCTCACCCAAAACCTATATCCCACCATATTCCCAATTCTTAAGTTGCATCCCTGAGCTGTCATTCTGAACAAGGTAAATTTTACTTTCAGTATTCCAATTGTATACATCACAGATCTCTGTTAATTTTTACTATGCCACTAGAGTTTGGTCTGCGTTTGAGTTTATTTGAACCCTATGTGAGAAATGTCAAACTTCTAAAAAACTTGTACTGAATTGACTTCGTATTTGTGAATACAAAGTGGGTACGGGGGCAATAAAAACGTTACTTCTCAGCTTTATTGCTGATTCTCAAGAGAAATCCTGGGTTCATTTAAATCAGTGCAAGATCATACTGATTTATTTGAGGACAGGCTAGACACTTAGTGTCGTGTCCTCGTTGCTAGGCTATGCTCCTTGGTGATTTAGCTTCCCCATGATAAATAATAACATTGAATAACTGCCCGTTTTATTTTTGTTTGGGTTTCATACCTTGAGTGAAGCTGATTAACGGTAAGCATAGGAGAATGAGGGAGATATCCACTGCAATGGATACCTGCTTACAGTTTGCAAGCAGTGGAGCACAGCATCTGTAGGATTGCTTGTGTACAGAACAGCTATCTCCTCGCCTCTTGAAATTGCTGATTTATCTTCAAAATACCTGCAGCAGCCAAGGCTTCAGGTACTGGAGTGGAGCCAGTTTTGCTGTTAAAGGTATCTACTGATCTGCAATAGATGAAGAGCTCCCAATAGACTTTACTGAAGTCCAGATTCAGGATTTCCAGTCAACCTCATAAAGCTCTTCGGATGTGATGTTTCCAGACTGGTGCTAATGAAGAGAACTTTGCAGGTGGATCTTATTTCAAATATTATGGTTGGATATAGGGAATGTAAACAGTTCACTACTAAGAATGTTGAAGGCAAGTGACTGGCAGCTTGAGACAATCCCTGCAATTACAATTGTAAGTGGATAATTAGAGCTTGTGTGGTGTATCAGTGCATGCCCCAACTGCAGATGAAAGCCAGACTTTTTCATGTTTTAAATTGTTATGAAACAATCATCCTTAGATATATTTAGCTTATCTTAATAGGCAAATACCTCTTCCTCACTAATCACAGGAGTCAAGAGAGCTAAAATGAGGATGAATGTGCACTGACGTCATTACTTCTCACAGCTGTTATTATTTAGAAATCGAGTGAAAATTTAGTCACTAAGATGTTAAGCGATTTAAACTTTTGGCTGTGCTTGGGAGGAAGGCTTTGCATATCTGGCACATCCTTGGACCTGTTTGAAGATTTTAAAGAAATAGGAGGTTTATGGCCAGAATTATATTGTGCTGGTGACGAGTACTTGTAGTAATTGTTGCACTGATCTGACACAAAAGCTCCTCCATGTTTGTCTTTTGTTCCTTTTGGGTGTTTTGTCTCATCACTATTGCACCAGTCCCATACTCTTCCCTCTCACCAGTTGCTGAGTCTAGCTCAGATACCCACAGTTTTCTGAAGCAGCAATGCCAGCTGTGCAGGACAGGGGGAAAACAGCAAGTTTTAACTCTCATGGTTGTGATAAAAGAAAGGATTGGCTCAACTTTGTCATTGCAGAATTTCTTCTAGATGAAATGATTGTTATTCTGAAAACAGTAATCATCCTTGGGTTTTCTCCAAGCTTCATCTTTTTTTTTTTTTTTTGGCTAAAATTTCATCTGTTCAGTGCAGTATCAGCACAGCTTGTCAAGGATAGTCTCTGAGGAAATGTGATGATACTTCTGAACAAAGCCCGTGTCCTACTTTATGCATCTATGCAAGCCAGTGGCACGGTAATGCTGGCCACCGATACATGGTCCAGCCTATGCACTTGCTAGCCGGACTATCTCATTTTTAGCCCAGCTCTCTGTCCTTCTGAGCCCCCAGGAAGGACGGGCATGGGTTCTGTCAGTGTTGATATTTTCCAACCAAGCCCAGTTTTGCTCAGAGCTGTCATATTCCCTATCGTAAGATCTCCACAAACCAGATTTCTAAGGAGAGATGGCATGTCAGGTGGAGTGTTTTCTGACATTCACAGCCAGCTGATGCTTGAAAGCCAAGTACCTGCCATGCCAAGGCTGTTAAGCAGTAGGTGATAGACATGCATTTTTTTGCACTTGATAATAAGTGTGCAGGTATCTGTTGTACCTGCTGTCTGCTATGATTTTAACTCTTTCTCTAAATCTGGAATATCTCAATTCTGCCATCAGCTCCAGCAAGTGTCGGTTCCCGTGCTGACAGCCCCGGGAGGCTGACTGGCAGCGTTCTTTGCACTCCAGACGTGGCCGTGAGCACAGTGAAAGCTTCAGTTCATCTTCCGGAAGTGACAAAAATTCACTGTCATTATCCTATTCCATTTGATTTTGGCATAGTTTCCAGGCTCACAGAATTATCAGGGAATGGGTTTTAGTTTTCAGCCTAGGTGCAGTATTTCCACTCATTCTTCCCATTGCTACATTTTCACATCTATGTACCTGAAATCAGTTTCTGAAACTCTGACTTGGATCACAAAAGCTTCTGCAAAATCATGCTTCATCAACAGGATAAAGAGTTCTTGAAACATCAGAGACCCTCTGACATCATTAAGTCCATTCTGTGCTGCTCAGGCTCTTATTTCTTGAACAGATCTGATGTGGGAGCTGTGGTGGTATTCAAACTAGGCACCAGCCTGCAATAGTATGCTACCAGGCTAAGGAAACTTTCAGTCTCTAAAGTTCACCCAGCCTTTTTCATCTTAATGACTCCGATTCCTTTCACAGATTGCTTCATGTCACATTTTTTCCCCTTGATGTTTAAATTTTCTGCCTCAGTTTCAGACAACACTGTTTGCAGAAGTGCTCTTCCCAGTGTGGAGGCAACCTCATCTGTACACATGAGCCAAAACTCCTCTTCTTGTACCAAGTTAAGAGCGGGCTCTGACAGCAACAAGCACGTCCTCATCCCCAACAGCCAAATTAACGTCGTGGCAGTGAGTGTGGGTTCCTCCCTCATATATTTATCCGACTGCGTATTTAGATAGCTGTTTCTGAGAAAGATGACTCTCAATGGATCCAGTTACTAAGTCACCCAGTACCTTAACAGAGACTAGAAAATCTGCAGTAAGCAGAGATTTCTCTACATCTGTTTGTATTATATAAACTAGATCTATTCTGGCTGATGCCTCAGACACTATTACAATAAACACAATAAACTAAGTGTCTTAACTTCTATAATCATTTTCAGATTATTTTTTCAAGGAAGGAAGAAAAAGTAGCCATTTCACCAGTGTCATTCTAGATCTGCTTTAGAGTGAAAAATGTTTTTAATACTGAATTTTAAAAATACTTAATTTCAATTCCTGCTAACCTTCACAGGGAAGAATTGGTTTCCTAAAATGAGTTCTGAGTATCTGAGAAAATCATCAGCTCATTAAGACTAAGCCTCAGAGTTCATCTTCCGGACCAAACCAGAGAAGTGCTTTTAATTTCGAAAGTAAGGTGTTGGTATCATCCTGAACCCAACTGATGATTTAGTCAGGCCGAAGAGGAAGGACAGGTTTAACATAGCACATTTGTGACTAAGTCTTCATAGTAACCAGCAAACCAGAGGACATTATTTTCTACGCTCAGCCTCAAAACCACAGCCTGTTCGTCTGTCTGGTTTATAAATGCAGTGCTTGACTTGCACTAAATATGATTTTTTTTTTTGTGTACTACCTTATCTCTACCACGCCATGAGAAATTACCTTGCTTAATTAAATATTCACTCTCTTGTCAGAACAATTCATAAGTGTTTCTAACCTGGTGTCATTCCTTTGTCAGTAATGATCTTGATGCTTTGCTCACAGGCTCTCTTGTCCAAGAAGCTGAGCTTATGCCACAGGGCAGTAATTTCCTTTGTCTGGTTAGTATGTGCCCATGTCTCCTCAGCAGCCTATTTTGTGCTGAAGTGAGACTGTAAATGGGGGCCGTCACTTCTAACCAACTATTCTGTTGGCTGGCTATATCAGTAATGCCACGCTATGGAGGGTGCATCTCTGCGTGTATGGCTTGCATGCTGCTGAGGGACGGGGTTGTGCGAGTGGCTGAAGCTGCTGGTGCTGCCCACACCATCCCGGCAGGGCGGAGAGGGGCCCGCTTGCTTCAGAGCTGCCCAGCCTCCGAGGCGGTTTTATCTGTTGCGGCCTTCAGGATTCAGAAATGCACTTCTGCTTTTAAACGCTAATAAGATACCACAGCAGAAATTCCCTTTCATGTCTTTTACTTACATGTCTGTTTTTCTAGAAAAGCAGGGGACAGACTGGATATAAGGTATTGTGATAAATTAAAAGTTAGGTGGTGTGGCTAGTGGTTTTAGTGTTTGTTTAGGCCGGAATTACTACAGTTCACCATGCCCTCATAGTTTTTTAACCTGACCCGCAGTTTGAGTGTACTAACTGATACACATTAAAAATAAAACTGCGCTGCAAAATCCACGCTTTGTTTGCAAACCCCCCAACATCTGGAGGTCAGACGACAGCTTTTAAGGAAACTTCGGTTCCTTATAAAGGTGGGTATAAACTGCACTGTTCAGACCTGCAGATAGGTTACAAAGGGCAGGATTATTCCTCAAGCCTATCTCAAATGTTAATACACTATCATTCGTACTGGTGTTACACAAAATACCAACTTCAAATATGTACGTAGGATTTTTGTTTCAACTGTATTTTATGTTTTAGAGAGTATCCTCAAAAGCATAAGCTACATGTTTGTCCATGTTTTAAACCGTTTAAAACCAAAGATAACCTGCTGGTATTATTACTAAAATTTCCAAATTTTATAACATTTGCCTTCTCAGGAATGGTCAAATAAGGAAACAGTTACCAAAAAAAATTGCATAGAGAACTGATTACTAAGGAGACCGTGCAGCAGAGATCAGCAGCAGCTTAGAAATGATGGAACAATAAATTCACAGTGAAGGAATCGCACTACAGAATTATAAAGCAGAAAAGATAACTGTCCCCTATAGGAACATTATCTCTCAGTAGCCCCCATTGCCGAGTCTTTCTCTCTTACTTAATCTCTTTTGTTGGCTGGAAGTGCTTTGCGGCACAAAGTTTTTGTTCGATGTTGTGTTGTGGTACCGCAGGAGAGTCCTGGGCGATGACTAAGACTTCTAAATGAAGTGATAATAACCATGCTGTAGAAGTTTAATGATAAAGTAATAAATGTCCTATGCTATGATTATAGTGAGAACTGAAGCTGTTCTTTATCTGTTCCATAGCAGAAGCAGTGGCAAACAGCGATTAATCTTTCCTCTTCATCCATTCCATGAAGCACAGCACGTCTTGCTGATGGAGAAAGTTTGGCTTCTGTTTTTTAATGTGAATGAATCACCTGGTGGTGATAGTCGGAATGGGTAGAGATGGATGGTTATACATTCTGAATACATTTGGATTGCTGCAGCTTAGTGAGTTTCCCTCCTGGCCTCCACTTCTTGTGATCAATCAAGTATCTTTTAAAAATGCAACACGAGGAAAGCTTGGCTTTGGCCATATAAACATTTCTGAGTTCTTGGCTCTTTTGTTTTCACGTGAATGTTTTTACCTAGGATTCATGGAGAGGAGATAAATCCCAAGACTGGTTCATGTGCCATCACATAAAAACGAACCCTGTAATAAGCACAGTTTGTGTTTTTGGTGCTCAGGCATTGCAAATAAATTATGTTTAGAGATGCCAAGTGTAAACTGAGAATATTCATTCATAAATCCAAAGGCTAGAGACTGTGCCATTCAAAACCACAAGGACACAAATACACTTGGGGTTCTGCGAAGGATGCACAATTCCACATCCTTGCTGCTCCTGCTCAGCTTTTCAGTAGGGCTGGAACTGTCCCTTCTCTTCCCCTCTGCCCTTCATCTTGCAGTGCAGGTCATCTTTACAAACTGCAGACATCATGCTCACTTGTTCTGTATTCATTGCAGAGTACAAGGGAAAGGAAGGCTGTGCAATCTCCTCCTCAAACTTGTGCTGTATTTTAGCTTTAAAAAAAAAAAACCAAACGTATTTGTCTTAAGCATAAAAAGCCACCGTTGCCACTGCTTTGGGCATTTAAGATGTTACACTGAAGATCGACAATTAAAATATGCTATAAACTCATCAGTCCTCATATTAGAAATAAATTTGTTCTAATTTTTAAAAAGCAATCTTATTAGAATCAGGTGATCTGCAAGATGTCTAAATCAGTTGCATTAATGAGAATGAAACCCGCTTCCAAATCAGGATGGACGCTTCCTGAGACTTGGCAGGACCCCAGTCAAAAGAAACATTTCCAAACTCAATTTGGGACAGAAGGAATTCAGATGCTCACTCTTCGCTATTTCTCTTCTGAAAGCAGACAAATTAACAAAGGTTTTTGGTGCCAGCAACCCTCAAATCAAGGATGATTGAAAGAAAAAGAATGTAATTTTCTCATCTCTCTCTCTTTGACAACAACGTGACAGCATGTGTTGCTTTAATTTATCTTTACCAGTTTTTGTTTTCCGTTTCTTTCCTGTGGGACAGCTGATTGGGGAGGTAGAAGGGGGTTAAGTATTTTTAGCAACAGTTTATTAATTCAGAGTGTGGCACAGTTGTGTCATTGCACTGTGAAATTTTGTCTACTGTGGTAAAAGCCATCTTATTTCAATGTGGAATGAAGTGCCTGCCTGTTTTCGTTTATGATTACTGACATTTAAATAATTACTCAGTTAAGTTCTCAGTCACAGAATAACTTTTGATTGAATACAGATGGCTCCTTCACTAGTCACATCGCTATATTTTTTGTATAGCACTTAATATTTAAAATAAAATTTAGATCTTTTTGGTCTGGAGAGTTTAGTGCAGGGTAGCAAAAGTCCAGTGATCTCTATCTATCTATCTATTTGTCTTTTTGGTGAGGGGCAGGGAGCAGTTTGTGCTGAGTTATCTCAACAGAGGCTCTGCAGCGTTGCTAGAGTATGAGTGACACGCAGCTGTGTGTTTATCAGAACTGGAAAGCCCAGGCTCGCTGCTCATGTCAGTCATCCCCTAGCAGTGTTCTGGCGAGCACTGCTACTCCAGGGTTGGTATTCTCTGTGGACTGTGTTACCCATGCTATTAATGGCAAAATAGTTCAACCTGTACACCAAAACAAAAATATTTTTCTTTAAAGAGACAGCTGACGTGAGTCATGCTGTAAACAGGATTTGATTGAAGAATACTGCTAACAGAAATTAAATAGGCTACTTCAGAATTAGCTTTTTAAAAGGACAAAAATGAATTCTTTGAGCTGCAATGACCAGTATTGTCTCTTTGTTTCCTCATGTCGTAACTCTGCTGGCTCTGGCATGTACTTTGTCTGCAAAAAGAAGACAAAGCGATTAATCTTATTTTAGTGTGGGCACCTTGTGTTAGCTTAATAATGGTAGTTCCGGGAACTGGAGCTTTTTTCCCTTACTGTCTGAAAACGAAGACAGGTTTGGAGAAAGCATTTCCCGACTGTTTGTAAGGCTGTGTATCTGTCCATCACAGTGGAATAACCAACGAGAGGCTTCAGGTCCCTTTCCTCCTTCCCGTCCCTTACTGTGAGACGGCAGATGAGAGCATATGCTAATGCTGTTCAGGTTATGTGACATGGGAAACAGCATCGTTCAGGTCATGTTTTCAGGTAGCTTTCCCTTGCCCTGCCTAAACACAGAAAGCATTGAGAGCAATTAATAGACTTACAGACTTCTAAAAAGAATACCCTGCTCAGTTTGTATGCATCACAGAAGTTAGAAAAATGTATTGCGAAAGCGCTGGCTTTTGAGCTACCCAGGCTCATCGTTTTCCCCCTTCAATAGCGTAATGGCTGTTGACTCATATTTCTGTTCACCAGTAGGCTGAAGTTATGACCCGTGCTGTATTTAAAAATTGCAATATTATTTCCTGGTCTGAGCGTCTTTTCTGCAAAAAAGATGTGGCTATTTTGTTGTTGTGGTTCTTTCATTTTAGAAGGACGATATAGCTTTTTTCTTTTTTCCTAAGAATTGCACTAACCTACATTTAATCAGTGTCACGTCATTTGGATAAGTTGCCCACAAATGTAAGAAGGATTGGAGTTACCTGCTTGTAGCTGGCTTGTTGCCACGTGTGATCAAACAATTTGCTGTATATTGATTCAGTTTCAGCGGACCTGGAAAATGAATTCTGGAAGAAGCACAGATATTGCCTGTATCCCAGATTTTCTGCAGATAAGGATAAAATTTTTTCCCCCTCAGACCTCCAAAAAACATATCCAGCAAGAGCTTAGTGTTATGTGCCATTACAGTAATGTTGATGGGATGCAGGGCCAGGCAAGTACAGCTACTGTCTGCCCTACAGATTAATGTCTTTAATTAGACTCTTGAAAGCTTAGCCAATAAAGGCATAAACGTGTTAAAAATTGATATTTATGACGTCGTAGTTTATACAGTGAGATTCACGTCAGATTAAAGCATTACCTATTAAATCAGTTCCTGCAAACCGAATTGCAGGTGTTTATGATGTCCATTTTCTGAAAGACTTGTTTCTGCAGAAAACCTCTAGTCCACTTACAGTCAGCATAAAATTCTACAAATTCTCAGGAAATTATTGTATTTCTTGTTTGCTGAGGGCAATGCCTTGATGAGCTAGCTGTTCACAGCTGCCACTTCCAAAACCATGACTTTAGACAGGTTGCGCTGTAGATCTAATGTAACAGTTTTACTACAGCGATGCCATTTGCTGTAACTTTATTCAACTGAGACATGATCTGGTCGTGAACAAAGCAAGCGGTCAAATGGATCATAATTATTGTCCATTTCGTTCCCTTAGTAACCACACATGTCCCTCTTGGATATTGTAGGTTGAGTTGTCGTACTCCGTCCAGAACTGAGTGTGTGGGCTAAAGTTTTGATATTCAACATGGAATTTAACAGGCAAGGGCATAAATGCTTAGAAAGTAACTAGGAACCGTGTTCAGCTAAACTCCAGCTAAGCCTCTAAATCCAGTCAGTGGAGCACTTTCAAGTTGAGCTTGGGGTTCTTTGCAAAAGTCTCTGAAACATGTCTATGAAAATTTACTTCAATAGTACATTACCAGTTCTTTTGGTACACTGATCTAAATTCATACGAACAATAGTAAATGCTGTTCTGTAATGAATGGGTTCATTAAGGAATTTTGTATTAATTCAGTAATTTTTCATGTATAAAATATGCATGCAACCTGGGTGAATTTACAAGAGTGACTGAGTATCTTTCATTAATGTATGACTCAAAATTTTTTTAGAACACCATAAAGATTCTCGATCATGCAAATAGATTCACGCATACTTTAACTGAAATACACTCATTTCAGTCTGGCTACTTACCTGCTGAAAGATAAGCACGAAAAAAGAAGTCAATCTGCTCTTCCACACTCACATAAAGAAACGTACAGCAGTCTCTTCAAGTCACTGGGTGGTCTGCCACCCTTCTCAAAATGTCGGCAATTTTATGTTTTGTCAGACCAGCGTATGCTAATATTTTAGATTACTCTGCTTCCAGTTGGAATCTCCAGCTCAGACTACACGTGAGCCAGATTGCATTACCCGCTGAGTGGAACGAACAGCACAAACTGGAGAGAGGGAAAGAGAGAGGGGCATGATGATTTTACCAAACATAAAAGCAAGAAGTACAAGTCTCAAGAAAAATAACACTGTTTGTCTCCATCCTGTTTTGCATAACAATTCAGATAAATAAGTTACCTTTAAAGCCGTGGTCTAAATTAGATCCTTGATTTGGGTGCATTTTTCTCTGTAGCTGAAGTCAGATTTCAGTTAGCCCAAGACGTGAAAGCAAGTTAGATAGATATTCTTCAGGAGATTTATGATCAGTATTTCAGAAGTGCTCCAGGACTAGCATCGGGTGTTTCAAAATACCACGGGCAGGCAGAGTCTTAAGTCCCACTGACTTCTAGAGAGAAGTAGAAGGAGCAGTGGTCTGCCCCAAACTACCTTGAAGCTGGAAAGGCCGTTATCTCTCCAAGGGTAAGAAGTAGCTCCTTGATTCAAAGATCATATGAAACATTCCCCAGCCTAATGGATCTTGTCTCTCCCACTGACAGAAGAGGGAGCTTAGGGAATCTTTGCAAATACCCTCTTCAGCTTGCTAACTGTTTAAGGCAGGAAGAATAGCAGATTTACAGACTTGGTTTGGGGCTCAGTTTGCAGATACTCTCAGTGAGAGTGGATACGTATACAGCCTGGTGGATCTAAATCTCCTGCTTCTGTATCATTAGGTGCAATTGAAAGCTACTTATGAAGAAAAATTATAGTTGGCAAGACACTCTAAAATGCTTAAGGAGACATGATAGTATTTCTGTGAGACACGTTAAAGTGCTATAGGCAATGTTGCAAAATTATTTGATTGTACGTTCTATTCTCAAGGACTTTATTTCCAAAAAATGAGTGTATCAAGTGGGTTTTCAACTGAACCTATAGAGAAAGACGAGAGAATGATAGCTTTTACAGATGAGACTCATTAATTGTTTTTTCAGGACTACAAGTAGAAGGCCTCTTCAGAAGGTCAGCCAGCATCCAGACTATCAAAGATGTTCAGAAACTCTACAATCAGGGTAAGGTGTCACCATACCATTGCCAGTAATAGTGTGAGGGCTTTGTTGAACTTGGTGTTGTTGGTGAAGCAGAAACACCAGCTTTCTTATATCAGTTAATCATAAAACCATTTGTAACATAAAATATCATAATAAAGAGCACTAGTACAGAGACCTGAAAGATAGCAACAGGCACTTAATGCTTACTGAATAGCAAGTCATTAGTTGTCAGATGTCAGACAGAGCTTAGAAAATCCATAGCAGCTAATGAATGATAAGATTTGAGTCAAAAATGGTCGTTTTTTTCATAAAGATGTGTATTGGCTCTACGCACTATGAGTTACTGTAGTTACAAAGTACAATGTCTTTGTGTCATTTTGCCTCTGGTGCTTTCCCATGGTTATGGCAAAGAAATATAGTTTTACCTAGTAATTTATGAAATGTAGTGAAGTAATTTTAGAAGTCACTGACTTCCCCACGAAGTCATTTTATGAAATGCCTTTATGGGGAGAATCTCTTACAGCAAGATTAATCAAACTCGATGAAAAATACAAAAAGAAAATGCCAGGAGTTACCAGCAGCAGAAAGCCAAGAGGTTTTCTGTTCAAAATGTAGTGTGACACAGTTTTTAAGCAGTAGTTTAAAGAAACAGTAAAACATATGATTGAACACCTTTTTTCTTTTTTTCTCCTTTTAGGCAAGTCTGTGAATTTTGATGATTATAATGATATCCATATTCCTGCTGTTATCCTAAAGACTTTCCTTAGGGAACTCCCTCAGCCATTACTAACATTTGAGTGTTATGATCATATCCTCGGAATCACCAGTGAGTATCAAGAAGTTCTAGAAAAATTTATACAGCAAGTTGGACTGGACCTGGCTAATTCATAATCACTGTTCTTTGCTAACCGTGACGTGGTTGTAGGTTTATTAGTGCTTAACTGCAGCCACAAATGGACAACCTCACAATCTGTACCAGAGCAAGGTGGTCAGGGTTACCAAGACCTTCTCTGCTTTGTACAAGGTTTATGGGTTGATCTATATATCATACTGTATTATTAAGAATTGGATCGGACTTCTCGCTGTCAGGGCTCCATTTTTATGTCATGGCACAGCACTGAGTCCATCTCAGTGATACAAGTTATGTCAAAGCAGCTTTAGTTTTAGCAGCAGCATTGCAAGAATTGTGGGAACAAAATTTAGTTGGTCATTTGTAAGCTTTTTTCCTTTTTTTTTTTTTGTGGGGAAGGAATTGTTTTTATTGGAACTATTCCCATGGGATAACGTATTGGGGAAGAGAGGATCTAAAGCCTTAAGAAGAGAAGATATTGATTATCTAAAAATCTGGCACCACATGAAACTATGAATTGTAAAACTTTAATTATGTGGCCTTTGTCAGGGACTGGAAGTTTACAATTCTGGCAAAGCAACTCCCTAGTTGGGGGTTGAATACCTGAGATCCCAGAATATCTGAGATTTAGTACCCAGTACTTGTGGAGATTGGTATTTTGCCATCCAGGCTATAGTCAGTCTAGCAGGGAACCGGCAGAGCTTCCAGTAACGTCAGAAGCACACATTTTTCCAAAACCTGTTTTTNGCAAAGCAACTCCCTAATTGGGGGTTGAATACCTGAGATCCCAGAATATCTGAGATTTAGTACCCAGTACTTGTGGAGATTGGTATTTTGCCATCCAGGCTATAGTCAGTCTAGCAGGGAACCGGCAGAGCTTCCAGTAACGTCAGAAGCACACATTTTTCCAAAACCTGTTTTTTGAGGAAATTATATGTATTATAATGGAGTACAGCTTCCAACAGAGTCTGTTAGCATGCCTCTGGTAACCATGGGCTGATGCTGTTGCAAAGTGTAGGTTATCATCGCTATCATGATTGTTGCTGTTGGAGCAGGTCACAAAAACAATTGAGGCTGAAGATAAATCTCAATGGCAACATGTTTGTAAAGTGTAGAAGTACAGCAAGTTTACTCTACCTAGATATACTGTATTCTAGGTAAAATTCTTATACTTGCCCATCACTAGCATCTGTGCATACTATTTCATATCATTAACTAATTAATTACATTAATTAATTCATGTATTTCCATTAAAAAACTTAAATCAGGTCATGTTCAAAATCCTCTGAAGTTCTGTACTCTTTTGCTATTTGCAAGCCTGTAGATCACCACCTTGCAAATCAAGGATTCAGCTGCGCACACACTAAGCGTCACAGGGCATTGAGAAAAACAGGTCTATTCACAAGAAGGTGGTAGAAATTGAGGGACTAAGGATAGTCACTCAGAACTGGAAGGAACAGGGGAAATTTGGGAAAAGAATGTATAAATGCTATTTTTTACTGAATTAATCTTGTGCTGACTTTCTGGGCGTTATATCACTTTGTGATACAGCTAAGTGAAAAATGAGAACAAGTCTGAAAAGAGTCTGAGAGCAGTGCATTGTCCTAGGAACACTGGGAGGTTTTGCTTGGCAAAACACCCATGAAACATTCATTCCATGTTATTTTTAGTTTACTGGCATTTTAAATGTTGACAAAATATGTTGAAAACTGGAATTTAAGATAATTTCTTCTTGGGCTTTCATGTTATGTGCTGTGACGTCCATCTTTTCTTGATGTTGTGATGATACCCTGATTTAAAAAGATCATAAGCTTGAGCGCCAAGCTGGACTGCAGCAAAGGCATATTTGCCTAGGGGTGGATGAAGAACAAGTTGAGAGCCTATGGGTAAGAATTAGGGGGCAGGCCAATATGGGTGACACCATTGTGGGTGTTTACTACAGGCCACCTGATCAGGAAGAGGAACTTGACAAGGCCTTCTACAGACAGCTGAAAGCTGCCTCAGAGGCACAGGCCCTGATTCTCATGGTGGACTTCAACCACCCTGATATCTGCTGGAAAGAAAACACAGCTAGGCACGCACAGTCCAGGAGGTTCCTGCAGATCATTGATGATAACTTTTAAACACAAGTGGTGGAGGAGCCAACAAGGAGAGGAGTCCTGCTGGGCTTGATACTAATGAACAAAGAAGGACTGATTAGGGATGTGAAAGTTGGGGACAACCTTGGCTGCAGCGATGGTAGAGTTCTGGATTCTGCGTGGATGAAGCAGGGCAACAAGTAGGATTACAATTCTGGATTTCAGGAAAGCTAACTTTGCCCTCTTCAAAGACCTACTTGGAGAAATCCCGTGGATTAGGACTCTAGAAGGCAGGGGGGCCCAAGAGAGCTGGTTAATATTCAAGAACCACCTCCTCCAAGCTCAAGATGGGTGCATC
>VZSC01002812.1:170038-181072 GCA_013398225.1 Steatornis caripensis
ACAGGCTGCCCAGGGAGGTTGTGGAGTCTCCTTCTCTAGAGATATTCAAAACCCGCCTGGATGCATTCCTGTGCAACCTGCTCTGGGGGCACCTGCTTTAGCAGGGGGGGTGGACTGGATGATCTTCACTGGTCCCTTCCAACCCCTACCATTCTGTAATTCGCCGTGAATACAGCGCAGAAGGTAGCTTTGAAGAGGTGTGATCACAGACAGCTGTCTTGGGATGATTTGAAAATTCTCATTCTGTCTTCTGGAAGACATCGGAGCAGTGTGTGATGTATCTATTACATCTCTTAACCTGCAAACCCAGAAATACAGTATCTCTGCTTTACAGTACTTTGAAATGACAGAGAAACTTCTCTCTTTAGTGTCTCGTCTGAAACATTCTTTAAAGAGTTATTGATGGGAGCTGTGAAATAAACTAGCCAAGCAACTGATTAAAAAAGATAAAACCTTGAAGCTTATAATTATCAAAGAACTACTTCTTTCATCGTGAAAACTGCTAACAAGAGTTCCTTTACCCAGTATTGCTGTGCTTCCTGCATCATTTACTCTGCAGAAGACTGACATATTACTGAGACTCAGATTATTGTGTCTTACAGGAACTGGTAGCTTTGCAGTAGGAAAAATGCCAGCACAGGTCAGCACACTACAGCTTCGTGTATTTAATTCAGAGCTTAAAGGAGCATTTAACATGCTGAAATGTTGTGCATGCACACATACTTAGGTGCACTGCTAGGCGTGTCAAGGAGATGGAGAGAGAAATGCAACAAATGCAGAAAAAAACATCAGCACAAATGGGCTGGTTGGGTCAGGCATGATGGTAATCATCAGACTGTTCTCCAAAACGGTGTTAAACTTCCAGTACTAAAATAATTACGATATTATTTTAATTAATTTAAGAGGGGAGAAGAAAAAAGTAACTTGTTACAGCATTTGAAATATAATCCAGTGTTAGTGTAAGTCTCATGCAGACTGTCTAGATAATGCAAGGAGTTTGGGGTCCAGTTGTGGTTTTGTCCATCTGTAGAAATGAGTTAATGAACCTGCTTGGGTTCATCTCTAGAAAATTCTTACCCACTCAATGGCCATCTCATAAATTTTTGCCAAGACAGAACAGTTTCCTGCAGAATCACAAAAGTGTTTTTAAAGTGAGTAGAGTGCCAGAAGAGCATTTTGGGCAGGACCGTGTCTCAACAAGAATAAAATCAGGGCATAAAAGCTAGATGTCTGGATTCAGAGCATGGAGAGATTATCACGGGATTCAAATCAAGACCTTTGAAAGTCCTCTCTAGCAAAGAAATTATTTTGGCTATTTCGCTGAACTGAGAAAATACTCTGGAAGTTACACTTAGCCAGATATATAATAATACAAAATATGATAGGGACATTCAAAGGGATATCCCTAACTGTTACTGCGGTCATGGAGGTTATTAGAGCTGAATTTTGCAGTCAGTTTTACAGATGACTATGTAGATTCCAGCTGGTATAAATAAGGGGTCATTTCTTGTTAATAGTTTGATGTTTTTGAGTTAACTTAAGACCGACTTTGACATTGCAGGTGTGGAGAGTAGTTTACGAGTCACCAGATGTAAGCAAATCGTTCAAGGACTTCCTGAACACAATTACGTCGCTCTGAAATATCTGATATGCTTTCTCCATATGGTGAGTATGGGCAAAATTTCCAAAGTAGTGCCAATCTTTTCTTTCTTAATCTGTTCTTGTTAATTCAATATTGGAAATCTCCACAGAAAATAAAACTGAAGAATTTAAAAAATATGGTGAGGTGGTGGTGCAGTGCTTGCCAGTGGAGTGAGCTCAGGATGCAGAACCCTCCAGTTCTAATAAAAGTCATTGCTAAACAATGGTGTGGCCATCCCTTCACCATGCAGTTCTTCATGAAATTTAAATGGCGCTGTGCCTGCACTGGAATATTTAAAAGTCTTGTGCCTGTCGCCTTCACTCTCTATTCACAAATGTTTGTTTTATTGATTTAGTTCTTGGGTTTTTTCCTATTTTGGAGTAAAGAAACCTGAATATAGTGGTTGTGTAATTTTTGGTGCTGGAGAAAAACAAAGTGAAATCACCTTTTTTCTCCAAAGTATCCTGGGCAACTAAAACACCAAATAAATGAGTGTCATTTTAGAAAATGACAGGAAAGTTAATGAACTTCAGAACAACAATCAGCTAAATATTTTATATTAAATCTTACAAATAACATTTTCCAGTTTAAAATAGCCTTTCATCCTGTAATTTGCTACAGTGTTAAATTAAAACCTTGGACCATGCCATTTTGGAAGGATTTTTGGTATGCTTGAGGATAAATGACATCATGTGTCTTTGGTCCTACGTTTTTCATTTGCTGATTTGTTTTTTAACCCATTTTCGGAAACCCCGCAAGTGTGATGGTTTGGGCAACGTCCATTACAAATAGTTCTACAGTTAGCCTAGTGACATCCTTTGGTTGCCAGTTTACGTGCAGGAAAAGACAGCAATAGGAGTGTAAGTTTTCCTTCCTTCTGCCTTATCCAATGCATTGCCTTTTCCAGGTTGCGTTTTTCAAACCCTGGTCCTTAAAATTGAGGATCATGGTGTAGTTGACACCTAAATAAAGTGATCTAGCCTTAGGTAGTCCTGAGAGCCCACCAAAGCAATTGTGTATGTGGAATGATGCTGATTTTCACCAGTGAAAGAATTAGCCCTCAGTAACTGTTTTCGCAAGGTTTCTGTAATACCCGCATGTTCATTTACTGTTGCTTAGCTGAACTCTAATGCTATTAAGGAAATCCTCATGTCATTTGCTATTACTTTAGCAACTGATATCTCTCCTCAGTGTTATGAATCGTGTAAGTGACTTTGTTCCAATAATAGATGCACCATCTCAACACACCTCTTAAGAGCTGAGCACTTGAGGTGTTAATGAGGTGTGCAAAAGTACTACATGGTCTTTTCTGTAATTGGGCAGCAGAACATAGCATTATTTTTGAGTATGCCTTGTTATGTAAAGCACAACGTCAAGTTGATACTAGCGCTCAGATCAGCGATTTTTGCTGATCCGTGACTTTTCATCCTTAACGTCTCAAGGAATATTTGCATTTGGAAAGGTCAAGGAAACATGAAACAATCTAGGAGCTAGAGATTTCTATCCATCGCAGATTGGTGTGCTGCACAAGCTGCCACAATTCAAACTTTAACAGACCACTCTACCAATAATCCTAGTTTTTACCTGCAAGCATCAACCTTCTTACATATAAGAGGCAATTTAATTCTTCCATGAGCTCAGCCTTGAGTAGTGCAAGAGGTACTTGTGGTAATTTCATGAAGAGGGATGAATTGTAATCACTGGATACAGGTTTTGAACACTGCAGGTTTGATACAGGCTTGTGGAAGAATAAAAAAAATCCCTGTTTTCTCTGCAGTCTCAACCCGCTTACTTAATGAAACAGCTCCTTCTGTTCCAAGGGTGCTACAGCAAGACAGTGCAACTGCTACAGAAGTAAAAGGCTTGAATTTCAAAAATAGGTCCAAATCCTTTAACCTTAGGTTAGCAGTGGTTTTGCCAGTAATGACCCCAGCATGCTGTGAAAGGCGTAAGCTGTCTATGTCCGCTTCACAGTGCATCTGGCCACTAGAGAAGGATTTGCAGCGTCCCCTTGGAGTTGCAGTGGACTGAGGTCCCTAGGCACAACTGGGCAACCAGGAGCAAGGGGGGAAACAAAGGCCAGTTTTCACAGGTCAGGCCCTGAATTATGTCTGTAAAAAATGTCCATGCTTGCTCAGCTGATCTCACAAGAGATGAGTGTGCACAAACAAGTGTTTGTGCTTCACAACACCTGCACATGCAGCAAAGTGGATTTATGAATGCACGTGCAAACTTAAAGATCTCATAAGAAGGCTTCTTGCAAATTACTTGGCAAAGCACGCTGAGGGCTATGGTTACCCAGTTCTGAATCCAGAAACCATTTAGTAGAAAACTATAATTGTAGTTTTCCATGACAATCTAAGGCTAAACAATCAGCAAAGTTTGTAGAGGCAATAACAGAATCTAGATTGTGGTTTTATAACCATGTCTTTGGTTTTGGTACCAGCTGATACAACCCCCTCTCTATGCTTACATGCTTTCCCTCACTGCTGCTTAATTCTGTCCCTGCAATCATGCCTGATGCAGGGGAATGGTGGCTGACTTGGCTGAAAGAACCATTGCAAAAAACTGCCAAATTCAAAACATCAAACTTGGACCAACTAGAAAAAAAAGGACAAGATTTTGGGGCCCATGAGCTATGTTTCAGATTTGTAACTCAAGCAGCAAAGTTAGAGCCAAGTACCAGCTGGAAAAAAATGCTCTGAATTAATGTTTTGTCTCGATCACTTGTCCAATTTAAAAGTGTAATTAGCACCAGCAAATCTTAGGGGTGGCTGGGGATGAGTGGGCACTTTGCGAAGGATTATGTGACTAAGCCTCATAGAGCAGATACAAGCAGGCAGCACGTCTGCAAGGTAGCAGAGAGTGGGGGATAGAAACTTGTATTTCCAGTCAGTTTCTGGGGGCATTTCAGTAGCTAGTAATTTTCCTTTGAAGATGTTTTGTGGAGTTCCTTTCAGCATTGTGACTGAGAAGCCAAGGAGATGGTAATGTTCTTGTATTTTTAAAACGTGATGGTAATTGGCTGTTTCTACCCTCTGTATTTCACTGTTTAAGTCCATTGGGTAGTGTAGTGGCTGTCTGGTTCCTCTCCTGCAGTATCCGTGAGGGTGCTGGGATGCAAGTATGCAGAACCCAAAAATGGTCACAATTTTGCTGGGGGGAGCCGGATAGTGAAGATGTGTATTTTGCATTTGTTGATGTGGCACTAGATCTTCAGTGTTTATTCCCAATGCTGAGTCTTTCAATGTACAAGTTTTATCTTTCTAGCAGACTTACTTTCAATATAGGCTGTCTTTACTTAATGATTCTTCTACGTATGTTCCAATGAAGTGTGGTGGGGGGACAACAAACTGGAGTTGTGTCGTTCCTTGTTGTAATACTTTTCAGTGATGTTCAGATGATTTCTTCAAGGATACAATCTAGATCCTTGGAGAATTGTCTTACTAGCTTGACAATTTGACAGAGCAAGTGTATTTTCACTTGAAACAGAGATGATGGTTGCTAACTTTGTGTGGTAATCAGAGAAGGAGTCAAGCAGGTTAGTCCAAATGCTAAAGATGTCATTTGTATTTCTTAGGTAGAGTGAAGCTTTGGCGTGCAGTTATTTAGAGGGGTAGCCCATGAAGAGGTTGGCCAGCTGCATGCTGCCCTTACATGGTCTGGCACTAGAAGAAAACGTCAGCTGCTCATGTTAGTGTTGTAGATGAAGTTGATGTGTTCGTGTCATTCAAGAAAGAAATCTGTCGTTGGAGTAGTGAGGGGGTTCAGATGGGTGAAGCCTGATCCCCTTGGGGAGGGGTAGAGCCATTACCACTGGTATGACAAGGCTTCCTTACTTTCAGCTGCTGATGAGCTGGCAAAGATTCTTGTGGAGACAGCTGGATTCAGTTGCACACTTTTTCTTGGATCAGCTGAGGAAGGGATTGCTGTGTATTTTGGAGTGAAGCAACGTGCAGTGTCTCTGTTGAATTGCTAAGTGTCAGCCTGATTGATGAATCACAGATGAGGCTTAGTGTAGCTCTGCCTCGGATGATATAATTATTGGTTCATTTTATCTTAAGGGGTTTGTCTTTCAGGGGAGAGGCTGTGTCATGGGTATTTTTGTTGAGCATTTCAGCGTTGACTCCTTGAAATGTGCAGAGTGGTGGCGGGTGGGAAGAGATGGTTTCATCTTGGAGTTAGAAAGATATTTTGAAATAGTTGGCCTGAAGAGAAGAAACAAATCTAGCTCTACCGGCAAGTCGCAGTGGTGTTGCTTTGGGCTGAAACATTGGCCTTCAAAGGCAGTGGCTAGGTTAAGCTGAGTGTGTTTCAACTATTGCTTGAAGACAGCACCTGCACGTGACTCCCAAAAAACAGAGGAAAGACAACTGCCACAGGTTTGGCTCCTTCCATCCTCCTCCTCCAGTACTATACCATATGCTTCCATGCCATCACAGGGTACCTGCTCTGTATACACTTAAGGTATGTAGGATATACAGCACATATCTGGGTTTGTGCTATAGAAAACACAATGTGATGGACTGTAGCTCTCACATTGTTTTAGAGACTTTCAACTGAAAGAAACACCAAAAACCAACTTGTCTTCGATCCACAGGGGTTCACCGTACAACATCACGCAGTGGGGATGCAGCCAGTACGAGCCACTTGACCCAAGGGCCAGAACACAGTCCCTAACCTTGTTATATTCTGCAGCATCCAAACGCCAGCTTCGTTGTCCATCTACCTTCAGGGCAACACCTAGGTCTATGTCTCCTTGTTAACAGGCTACCGAGACAATCATTGTCCTGATTGTCTTCTCTCATCAGTTATTTCGGTAGTAATTTAGCTTTTGCTACATTGCTGTGGTATGCTGAACTCTTGTTTGAGCTGATCTCATCTGAAGCAGATTAAATTAACAAGATGGGCTTGTTGGTTTTTCTGTATAGTTAAATAGTGCATTGAGAGCAGTATGTGAAGGTCGGCAGGCTATACGTGGTTCACACTCTAGAGAGAATGATGTGGGTTTTGCACCAGGTCATGAAGCAGTCATTGCTGTTTAATCTGAGGACTGTTTATTCTCAAGTTGTGAAGTCAATGTGTTGAAAAGGTGGTTATGGCACCAGCATCTCCTTATTAATACCCTCTTCGTTTATCCAGCCCTGCTTCATTCCTTTAATATTTGTAGCGGAACTACCTTCGTGGTAGCTCTGATGTCCCAAGAGGGTGAGGCAAAGATTGGAGGGAAAAATAGTTCCTAGTATTGGAAAAATTAATGTGGTTAGGACGAAAATGCTATGCTTTTGGGCACGTAAGTACTTCT
This sequence comes from Steatornis caripensis, assembly GCA_013398225.1. NCBI lineage: Eukaryota > Metazoa > Chordata > Aves > Caprimulgiformes > Steatornithidae > Steatornis > Steatornis caripensis. The sequence continues at coordinate 176,986 of VZSC01002812.1, forward strand.
TCATGTCCCACAAGGAAAAGACTTCCATCTTGCGCACATGTCGGAAGGATGTTATGTCGCCTCATGGCTGAGCAAACAGGCTCCTTGCTAGGTAAAACAACAAGGAGGGTAGGACTGTGCTGTAGGAGATAGAGGGGAATCAAACCTGCATTACTGCGTGGAAGCAACTGGAGTGTATGCATATGCTAAGAAGCGTTCACATGATCATAAAGTTTCTTAGATTTTCCTCTAGTGCCTTCAGAGTTTTCATAATACTACAGAGCTGCCTTTTCAGGAGGCCTTATGGCAAGCCAGAAATGGAGAAGCACTGAGAAGCAAAGTTTTTGCTTTCCTGTTCCACTTGAAATTGTAGCAGGAAGAATACACGGGAGATTTTTCCCAGTAATTCCCCATTCTGTTCTGAGGTGACAGCTTCAGAGTAACCTGTGCATCACAGTTTGTGACTGCATGGTCTTCCCATGACAGATTATTGATCAACAACTGCAACCATGAGCCTGAGAAGAGCTGGCTGAATTACCTAGGTCAGGAGGAATCCAAAGCTCCTTCACCTTGTTGGTTCTTTATAATAACAGAGAACTTGTCAGATAGGACACCCAGATTGAAATGGGCTTTAGATACCAGCCATGCAATGCAGGAGAGCAAAACGCACACAAATTCCCTGCCAAGCTCACACAGAGAAAAAAAAAAACACTCCTGCTACCCAGTTCTGGGCTCACATCCACGGATGGAAGTAGGACACATCATCCAGGTGCAGAACAGATTTCAGTGCTGTGTATTTTACCTACAGCCCATTTTCACCTCTGTTGCTTTAGAGGAATTGGGTGGTTTTGGAGGTACTTGGAAGTGAAGTCATGCATCAGTGGGAGAAAAAAAAAAATCCTTCTAAACCCTTGCAAACAACTTCAGGATTCGTCGATGTTTGTTCCGTAGAGGACTTAGTACCGAAGCAGATGGGATAGCTGTTTGTTTCTGCTGTCCTTCCCTGCCCCCCAACAGAGGAAACAATAGATTCCATATAGAAGGATTGAAAACAATTAATTTTGCTAGCATAAGGTAGCAATTCAGCCTTTTTGCTTGACTTGCGGACATCTTATGTTGTACTTGAGGAACACAGACTCCAGTGGCCCCATAGCTCTAGGCTGCGTAGCCAGCCCTGAGGCTGTTAAGAAGCCAGTGATGTACCTGTGGCCAGGGTCTAGTCCCGACATTGGTTCATCCTCAGTACAGGATGGTGTCTTGTCTCTCACTCTCTGGGGCACGTGTCTGCATATACCTATTTGTGTTTATGTTTCGCCAGGTTTCACAGGAGAGCATATATAACAGAATGACAGCATCCAGCCTGGCCTGTGTCTTCGGTTTGAATTTGATCTGGCCGTCGAAAGGAACAGCCTCCCTGAGTGCTCTGGTACCTCTGAATCTCTTCACTGAACTGCTGATAGACTTCTACATGAATATATTCAACTCCCGAACAGTGCCTGGTGAGGTCTTACCGTAACGCTCCCAGAAAGGCAAATGGAGTATGGCTGCCTGAGGGGAAGGTCTCCATGCCTCAGCTGGTGGGAGCTTTGCATTCAGGGCTCTCTCCTGTGAAGAAAACTTTCAATCCAGAGTAAAGTTTCTATAGCTTTCTAAATACCAAAGATGTTGGAAGAAGCACACTGCCCCATATATTCTCATCACATGGGGGAGAATATGGACAGGAACATTCAAAGACCAGTAGGTCAAAGTGAATCCCCTGATTGAACTAGAGCAACTGACAAAAACTGGTACTTCAAAAAAAAAGTCATGACACTACATGCCAGTCTGTCATTGCTTTGGGAATCTGGAGACCTTACTATGTTGCATTATTTTCTGGGATCGTGCAGAGCTAAGTTCTGGACTACTTCTGGATGTACAGCTTTCTTCTTTTTTTTTTCTTCCTTTTTTTTTTATTTGAATAAAAATTTGTTAGAAATTTCCCTATTAACTTAATAAAGGTTGAATCAATTTTTAAGATACTAAAATTTCTAAACTATTTTTCCATATATTTAAGTGTCTCGTTTTACACAAAAAGGTGTGGGCAGCTGTGGCACATCAGGTTTGCAATTATCATGGAGAATAAAGTGTTTCCTGGGTAATTTGAGTTGTGCAGACAGCTAACTAATTATGCTTGCAAATATCTAATATATGCAGTTAATCACTGCAGCTGCACATGCGAAGTCTGTGGAAGATTTTTTTCTTCTCATAAGTTCAAATGGGGAGCAATAATCTTACAATTTATTTTCTCTAAATACTTGGAATTTTCATCAGTGGAGTTGTATCAACGAGTGCATAATACAGAATATAGACTAACTTTGGGAAGAGTACTCCTAATATTTGAGCTGCATGCTTTTGTGGTTTGAGTTGATAGAAATTTACTCTTCGAATCAGTTTCTCTAGAAAGCAATAAGAGCAACAACTTGGATAATATACCTAATACCATTTTTATACATTGAAAGTCTATTATTAGTCCCAATGTGAATAATTAGCCAACATAGAGGGAAAACTTTCGGTGTTTTCTTTCTCACTGTGCCATTAATATCATTTGTATTTGATGAACTCTAGCACACTGCTATTTCATTGTTTAACACTGATTGTAATGGGGTGGTGTAACGAAGTTATCATTACAGTGGCTTGCAAAGCAAAAGAAAATTAAGCAGTGGTAAAAAAAGGGAAGCAGTATTTTCCCTAATCATAGAGTCACAGAATCATAGATCGTCCTGGTCTAATGCTCTGGTCTTCCTGCTTTTGTAAAAAGCTTACAGAACAGAGAGGGCCTATTTAGATTTCAATAAAAGTAATAGGCTCAGAAAGACTATTTAGGCATCTCCCCCCCCTCCTCTGCACACACAGAGACTCTTTATCCTGTGGGTTCCAACGAGCTGAGGGTTTGTCCTTCTGGCCTTCCGCTTAGCAGCTACGAATTGCCTGCCTGTGTAAAGGGTGCAACAAAATCTTATTGCAGAGGGCAAAGAGGATTCATTCTTGTCAGCAATTTCAGGAAATAACCAAATATTCAGAAGGCTGTGAAATGCTGGATGTGCCAGGCCTTCATTTGCCCAGTAGGTGTCATCTATAGCATTAGGCGGTGATTAAAATTTGAAAAATGCAGAGGCTTTAGAACAAGATGTGTAAGGACCAACTTCTCACGTCACAGTCGTGTATTTTCCCCAGTTCCTCAAGTGTCTTAAAGACAACTTTTTGGCTTTTGAACATCTGTAAGTAATAGCCAACTATGACTGCCATTTAAATATAAATTCTTGAATAATACAAAGAGAGCAATTAACAAGTATTCATGATTGTTGCATTTTAGCAAAATGAGATTGCCAAGGATAAAACTGTCGTAATTTTGTATTGCAACTCACCAGGTTCACATCTGAGTTACCAGTGACAGCATCATAGCCTTGTTGTGTTACGAAAACGAAACACAGTTATGCTCAGCACTGCTCAGTGACTCGGCAGCATGGTTCTGTGCATCAGCACCCCGTTCTTATAGGGGAGGAATTTGGCCTCTGGGAATTGACAAAATCTGAGTATTTTGGCACTCTCTGACCTTGGTGAAAATAAATACGCATTAGTTTTGCTGTCTGTAAAGGGAAGGAGCACCTGCTTTGGGATTAAACACTGATAAGTGATCCTCGTGCTCCCCTCCAGGGAAACCTGCGTGCTCGACTACCTCCCTGAAGTGCCTGTACACCAATGCGCACAGTATGGGGAATAAACAGGAGGAGCTGGAGATCTGTGCGTGGTCACAGGGCCACGATCTCATCGCAATCACAGAAACATGGTGGGACAGCTCGCATGACTGGAATGCGGTCATGGATGGCTATGTACTTTTTAGGAAGGACAGGCCAGCAAGGTGTGGTCGTGGAGTTGCTCTTTATGTCAGAGAGCAACTGGAATGTATCGAGCTCGGCCTAGGGGTGGATGAAGAACAAGTCGAGAGCCTATGGGTAAGAATTAGAGGGCAGGCCAATACAGGTGACACTGTTGTGGGTGTTTACTATAGGCCACCTGATCAGGAAGAGGAACTTGACGAGGCCTTCTACAGACAGCTGGAAGTTGCCTC
>VZSC01002812.1:183073-194744 GCA_013398225.1 Steatornis caripensis
TTCCTGTGCACCCTGCTCTAGGCTAACCTGCTTTAGCAGGGGGGTTGGACTGGATGATCTCTAGAGGTCCCTTCCAACCCCTAGCATTCTATGATTCTATGAAGTCCTATAAAATGGTTGTTTTCAGTTTCCCCATGTCCTGTAACAGCAACATCAAGTGGCATTTAGTCTTCAGGCCACACTGTGTAATAGGAATGTGAGTCCTGGATAGTTTTAGCACAGGAACATACCAGAGCCCTGTGGGCTGAAATCCTGCGTTCATGGATGTCAGCTTTGCTCAAAGTCCCCAGAGCCAGGGGAGGGGGTTACCCCATAAGTTTAGTTTTCCAACTCGTCCTAGGTTGGGAGACGGCAGGAATTTGGCAGCAACAGTCCTGCCGGAGAAGCCAGCCATTAGGGCACAGCTGCCTCTGACCCCTTTACTTTCACAAGTAAAAAGTACGAGCAAGGAACATCCCTTCAGCTAATTTGCCTGCCTGTAGGCACACAAGATGGTAGTTAAAACCAGAGTCACTCATTAGGTATTGGTCACGTGCCAAGCTGCAGGTCTTCCTTTTACTGCTTTGTAAACTACCATTTTCCAGCAATTTATGGCTCCTCTCATTTAGCGAATGAAGAACAAAAATGGAATTTTCTCATCTCAAGGAGCCTTCTTCCTTTAGAAAACAGATAACATCTGTGCAGGTGATTTGATGCTGCTTAGGAAAAGTAGAGGCTCTGGTTCCGGCTGCCGTTGGCGTTGGTGGGGGCAGAGTGACACAGGGGCCCGGGGCCTCCCGCTGCCCTTCGCCTTCCTGCCTCCCCACCGGGCAGCCTCACGCAGAACTAAGGAAGGGACTCGCCTCCACGCCAGCCTTTCCCTGCAAGCCTGCCCGTCCCGTCCCGAGGAAAGGGCTTTCCCAAATCAAAGGCACCTTGGTAGCAAAACCCTCGTAGAGATGAGACCCCAGCTCTGTCGCCTCTACCCCAAAGGAACTGGCAAAATCCTCCATCTGCGGCAGAAGCCCCCACTCTCCGTCCTGAGTGCCAGGTTCAACTATGACATTAAATCAGTCCTCATAAATTATTCAGAAGGCTTCGGAGTGAAATTCGTGTTAGAGAAATAGGTGTTTCAAATTTCCTGAATCTAAGAGGAGTCCTGGAGGTGTCCCCTGCAGTTACTTTGATAACAGTTTCTCTTTACAAATGATAATTGCACGATTCGAGCTTTTGTACAGTGTGGCCTTGTGAACTCTTCTCTCGTATGAAAGAACAATTTTCAGATCATTTCCATAGCAAAAAGAAAGTGATTGTGGAGATAATCTGTTGGAAACACACATGCTGGATTTCAGTTTAAAACAATAAAATGCAGTCGTGGAATGAGAAATCAAGTGTTACCTAGCTGACAATATACAGAGAATAAATTGCCTAAGCATTTTAGTTTACTGAGCTGTTAGGAGTTGAAAATTGGTCCCAAGATAAGTCTGATTATCAGGATGCCTCTAGCAACAAGCACCAAAGGGGGAAGGGAATACTTTTCTACCCTGAACCTATGAAGAAATGTAAGAAGCCTGAACAATGTCATTAACTGAGGGAGACCTTTACAGTTCTTGCAAAAAACTTCCATAAATGAGTATCGCTTAACATGTGTGCAGACGGTCTTTCTGTGCGTGCTGCACTCCTTGAGCAGCATCCATCGCAGAATCTCTCGGAGCCTTATAAACTTCAATATGTTCATCCGCTCGTGAGGAGACTAATAATAGAAAAGCCTCAGATATTGTATTCACATGTCCAATGTGTACTTAGGTAGCAAATTGAACTTTTAATGGGATTGACGGTACAGTCTACCCCCGCTTCATTTCCTGAATAGTTTGTCTTCACGACCTTGGAAATTGTAGGTTTGCAACATTCCCACTTTTCGAGTGGCCATGTCGGTGTTGAGGTGTGGGGGAAGCAAGTTGCTGCCAGCACCTGTAATTTCTGAAGTGAGAAGCTCTTGTCCAGTTGAAGCTCGGTTGGCCAGCCACGTTCCTGCTCGTACTCTATTCATTTCTAACGTGTTTTTACCTACAAAGAGAAGTCAGAAGAAAGCATACCCTGCTTTAATAGGCACATCTCCACTGAAGCCAAAGGTATGACTGTGAGAAGTATGTAATCATGTGTTAAATGGTACGTGTGGCTGGCGCGTGAAAGGTCTTCTGCCTTTCCTGGTGGAGTAACACTTATTTTCACCATCTGAAGAGTTTGAGTTTTGTCTTTATCCACGCGCATCCTGGAAAGCCGTTTCAGTGGATTGTGCCTGGTGTAGCAAGGGATTCCAGTGTCCGCCAGCATCGCCTGAGAGCAGTGGAGGATTGCAGTGGGGTGCTACAAATGCTGTCTTCTTTCTTGCAAACTGGAAAGCTTGAGAAAGGACTGCCTTAAACGATGCGATTTCTTTGGGGTTAGGTTGGTGGTTTGGACAGTGAACTGGCCTGGAGGCTAGGAAGGAAACTTCCAAATACAACCAGGCAAAAAGCACTTTTCCACAGCGGGCCTGTCAGCACCTAAAAACCGTTGCCCAGAACTGTCTCTCTGAAGGAAAAGAGTCTTGGTTTGCCTCTCCGAGCTGGAGATACACAAACACATGACGGCATGTGAGTTCTCCTGTTTCTTCCTAACTGAGGTCTGTTGCCCGTAGTGTTAGGAAAGCGGTGGTAGTTGTACGCAGAAGGACCGTAGCCCTGCTATCCTGGCTATTCCTCTCTAGAATAGCTGGCAGAAGTTCAGCCTTAAAAATAATTAACTGATCGGAAAAATATTTCTGCTGGAACATGCCAACTGAACAAAAAATAAAAGCACTTTCTTCAAATGCACGGTTTTGGTGCCATTCTTTCAGAAATCGAGAGGTTCTTCCAGAAAGCTGCCTGTGTGCCTCTCAGCCATGGACCCCCAGGCTTGCCCAGGGCCCAGCTCTGGCTCTGCCAGCCTCAGCGGTGCTCTGGAGCAGTGGAAACGAGCATTGCTGCTTCACATTCATGGTCTCTTTTGAGATGACATCCCCTTCCCGCACACGGCGTTGCAATTGTTGCCAGAGGTAAGGAGGGAATTCTGCTGGAGCCGGGGAGGCGGAGGGGGGGGGGAGACGACACACATAGCTGACTGATCGTTAAAGCTGACTTTTTTTTCTGCAGCCCTGATTTCTCCACAGTGCAATCATTGTGCAGAAACTGCTTTCCTGACTGGCAGTCTGTCTGTGGTCCCCAGAGCATGAGCTTGTCACTCACAGGGTCAGGGCTTGTGCCTGTAGTTGGGAGCAGCTGGATCTGATGCCTGACCCAAATGGTTGGGGGGCAAAACTGCAGACCGCAACATGGAAACATGCTTCTCCGAAACACAGCCTGGGCTACTACCCGCTTGATTTTCTTTTGCTTTGATCCTCAAAAACTTACTCATTTAAGCGACTGCTTAGCCCAGGCACCCATGCCTCACTCCTCAGGCCTCATACGAAATCAGAATTTCTATCTTTTTGGGGTTTTTTTCCTGTATTATATGGATTGGTTTTCCCAACACTGAATTGTACTCTCAAATTATTTCTGCACTTCAACCTTTAATTACCCATAAAAGCAGTTTACATCCTCTTCTGACATGAAAATTATTCCCTTAATTAATGGGACAATAAAAAGCAGCTGTAAAACGCACCAAACTGCATCATCTTTAGTGTCTGAACTGGATTTCTGCAGCAGTCGTGGGAGAGTCTTCGGATGGGTGGACTTCTGACACTTCACCCCAAAACTTATTAACACAAAGCTCTAAAAATTGTAAGGGCCGTAGTAAGGTACTTTGTTTTCCTGTTTCAAAAGCTTCCAAAGAAACATGTTCTCCCCCTGCTTCACCTGCCAGTGTTGGTGGGGTTTTTTTCCGTATGTATTTCCCACCCCTTCAAAGCTGCATCCTCTGCCTGTTGCCATTTACATCCTTCTTCATCTGCAGTCTGTCAGCAGGCTGCGTAAATTGGGGGATGGTGTTCACACTCGCGCACGTGCCCTCCCCACACACACACATTTTTATGGGGCTAGGAATGGTCCGAGGCTCTTGTGGCTGTTCTGCAGCTGGATAAACTGAACTGAAACCGCGAGAGGTTTGGTTCTGCGGGGAAGTTTCAGATTACAGTGTTTGAGTGAGTGAAATTGCCCAAATCATGTGTCCCCCCATCTCTGAAGCAGAAAGATGGTTATACTTTTGATAACTGGATTGAGCTTTTGTCTCTAATAACCCAACACTTGTTGTGGTGAGGGGGAAAAGAAGTTAGGAAGAACTTCTCCTTTCTGTGTTTCCCACCACTCCCAGCCTCCCTCATCAACTTCTGTCTTTTGAAAAACCTGCTATACTGGTGCATATGTGAAGTGCTGCCACAGCTGGTGTCCAGTAAAGCTAATGTTGTATTTAATAGCCATGCTCGGAATAGAAACAGCAACTCCTCAGGCTGCAATAGCTCTCCGTTCTGAACACGTGCGTGGAGCTGAGTAATAAGACACAGGCTGGTGTCGGTGTGTGCCGTGTTCCATGTTAGGTGTCAGAGAGGGGACTTGCTTCCCTCCTTCCTTTCAGTACAGGAGCTCACTCACACTCACTGGGCTACCACAGTACCACTAGCCTGCAAATGTTAGTCCCATCTGCATGGAGTACTTAATGCTGCTGAAAACGACTACGCAAGCAAGACGTCAAACTTTCACAAACCACTTCCACATGTACAGAAGGATTAGCAGACCCTACATTCTAATTCCATCCCCATATTCTATTCTGAAGCTTGAATAAATATTTTTTTTTCTTATCTTTGGCTTGTGGCTGACCTCCCAAGCAATACTGTGGCAAAGCCTTCGGGGGTCTACAGTGCATGTTGCCAGCCCTGATGGGTAAGTGACCACAGCGCAAGGACAAAACAAATCCATTCCATTACAAAATAACATTAAAATTCAGTAAGATAGTATCACTATCTTCTGCACCAAAAGAGCTTTTACAAAATAATATAAACGAGAGGATGAAAATAATGAGAGGCTTTGTAGAGCTCTCTCACAAGCCCTGACACCCAGCATGCTCCTGCCGGGAAGTCAATAAACACCCCATTCTCTGCATGTCACGGTATCACAACTTCTCCGTATAATTACCACTTGAAAGTTAATAGGACTCAGCTCCCAGCGTGACGGCTGTATTTTCTATAGTCGCTGCATGTCTTGTGTCCACAGCCGTCACTGGGGACCCAGCTGTGGAAGCACCGTCTTGGAGGACGAGTTGTTTGAGGCTGTCTCCGAAATCGAGTGATTTCCCCACAGGGAACCCAGCTGCACTGAGGCACTGTAGACAATGGATAGTACAGAGAGGGAGAGGCGGTTCCTCCTCCTCGCAAGAGTCGTGATGGACAACACCAGTGAAGAGCAGGAAAGGATGGGGCAGATAAGGAAACCAAAGCTACCTGGCCGGCATAAAATCATAGAATCATTTAGTCTGGAAAAGGAAAGGCCTCTAAGATCATCAAGTCCAAGCACAAACCTAACGCTGCCAAGTCCAAGATACTAAACCTTGTCCCTGAGCACTGCATCTTTTAAATACCTCCAGGGATGATGACTCCACCACTTCCCTGGGCAGCCTGTTGCAATGCTTGTCAACCCTTTTGGTGAAGAAATTTTTCCTAATATCCAATCTAAACCTCCCCTGGCACAACTTGATGCTGTTTCCTCTTGTCCTATCGCTTGTTACTTAGGTCAAGAGACCGACCCCCACCTTGCTACAGCCTCCTTTCAGGTATTTGCAGAGAGCAGTAAGATCTCCCCTCAGCCTCCTTTTCTCCAGGCTAAACAACCCCAGTTCCCTCAGCTGCTCCTCATAGGACTTGTGCTCCAGACCCTTCACCAGCTTCACTGCCCTTCTTTGGACACGCTCCAGCACCTCAGTGTCTGTCTTGCAGTGAGGGGCCCAAAGCTGAACACAGTATTCGAGGTGCAGCCTCACCAGTGCTGAGCACAGGAGGACGATCACTTCCCCAGTCCTTCCGGCCACACTATTTCTGATACGAGGCAGGGTGATAAACAAAACCAGAGGCAAACCTCTCAATCTCCTGGAACTCATCCCAACAGCTCTTCACTGCTCTGTGCACTTAACCACAGGCACTGGCACTTTTTTTGTTCTTCTAAACCACCAATGTTCTGGTCAATAGGTACAGTGAAAACAGAATAAAGCAGTACACGCCAGTTGAGGCAGATTACGGCAGGCTAGGTATCAGTCTCATAACGACCATTTAATTCAGCCTTATCACAACTCCTGGAAAAATACATTTTGGCCTAATAATTGTTTTGAATGCCCTTGTGTGTCCAACTAAATTTAAGAAAGTGCAGTAAAATTGTATGTGAGAAATGCCACCTGAAAAGTCCTCACAACAGTCATCAGATGGAGGATAAGAGGCACGGACACTAATGAAATGTGGTGGCACAGGAGTGGATTGCTTTAGTGGGGATCCCAGGATGTCTGCTCCTGCTTAGCCTGGTAAATCAGCTGTGGCTGATACCGATCACATCATAGCAGTTTGGGTTGGGGAGGTTTTAGACTAAATATGATCTGGACAAAAAGCATTTCAGCAGTAATAGATTAAATCATTCTTAACCTGTTTAAACATGACCATTTGACTGAGTGTCTGGATCCGTGTGTCTGTCTGCCACAGCAGACAGCCAAAGCTGCTCTACTAGAATTGACCGTCGCCAAGTCGGAGAAATGGCTAGGTGTCAAGGATGAGTGGGTTGACTTTAGATGTGGTATGTCCAGCTCTTTATTCACACATCTTGCATCACACATCTTTTGGTCTCTCCATTAGGGGTTCTCAGAGTTCAACAGCAGAAAAGGAGACACCATTAAGCTAATGATGTGTATCAGAAGATGCACCATACACTTGTATACACCCAACACTTCTGTCGTGGGCACGTTCCTTTTGTCTTTGCACGCAACTAGACCCAAGTGCAAATTCACCGTTGATTTGATTATCATGAGCAAATGATCAGCTGCTGGGGAGAGGATTTCTCAAAGACACTTCTGCTTGTCCTTCATGCCACCAAACTTCTCCATTTACCTGTAAAAGGTTTGTGCTGCCCTGCCCTGCCTCTTGCCATCAAGACCCCCCAAACTGGACACAGGCCGTGCTTGCTGCTCACAGCCCCAAGCTGCTTCAGCTTCTAGAGGAGAGAAGGCGGCGAGGTGGCAAAGGGAAAGCACCTGGACAGACACATTTCCGGTGAATACACGCTAAATGCTGTGAGTGGGAAACGTAATCGTTTTGTGACAGCTGGTTAGGTGTCTCCACATGTGCTGTCCCCTATTTGCTGCCCTGCACACTAGCGCATCCCGCTTCTTGTCTTCATTGCAAGAATCCAATCAACACCCTCCTCATGAATCCAGCCTTGGTCTTTAAACCAGGTGCTTTGTCTGGGCCTAACCCAGTTTGCTCCATATTTATCCGTGGACAGCAAGGCTGGCTGATAAGCTGCTATCAGCACATAGGGAAATTTTTCATTCCTGCATCTTCCCTCACCCAGGACTTTGACAATCTTTTTAATTGGCAAAGACTTCCTCCTTCATGTTGTAAGGAGAGAAATTAAAAAGACGACTGAAGATACCCAGAAATCATCTAGTAAAGAAAGTCAAATTAATTTTTTTTAAAAATTGAATTCCCTTTGCGGATGGTTTTTCTCTGTCTGCGCTATCAAAAACAAGCTATCAAGAAAACTATCATTAGTTTTGAACTCAGGATGACTTCAGAGAGCAGCTTTGGCACCGCGGCTGATGGCTGCCTGACAGCCTTCTCGTCTCTAGCGGCTGCCGATGGGCACGGAGGCGGCGGCTCAGCCTGGCGACGTCCCTGCTCACCAGCTGCCAGCACCCAGGGCCGTGGCACCACTTGCTCACCACAGGTACGTCTGTGCCTGCAGCCCCCGTGGGCCAGGGCCAGGGCTCTGGGGTGCACTGGGAGCAGGGCTGAGGGCTGTGGCAGCAGTGCCTTGGGGGACTGCTGAAAAATGGTGAGATATCTTCTCTGCATGGTTAATTAGGGGAGAGGGGGAGGTTGTGATGAGAGGGTCCGCAGTACATCCATCTTCACCAGGAGCGCTGAAGCCCTCCTGGCACAAGGTCCCTCCACGAGCCCAGCCTTGTGTACAGCCGCTGCCGACAGCAGGATGTTGCTGACAGCCAAAGGGCACGACTCAAATCTGTCCTCCAACTGGGAGTATCTAAACTCGATGCCNGGTCCCCAGTACATCCATCTTCACCAGGAGCGCTGAAGCCCTCCTGGCACAAGGTCCCTCCACGAGCCCAGCCTTGTGTACAGCCGCTGCCGACAGCAGGATGTTGCTGACAGCCAAAGGGCACGACTCAAATCTGTCCTCCAACTGGGAGTATCTAAACTCGATGCCCAGAATTTATTACGTAGGAACAACTGAGATGATCACACAACAGCCTGGCAGCTCGGGCCAGCACCTATGAGACAAGACATGTACCCACGTGCACTGCTTAGATGCTTAATTTATCCCTGCGCCTGGGAGGGGGCAGGGGACAAACATCAGAGCAAAGCTTCACGAACACTCCGGGCATCTGCCTGGCAAAAAACCTTATGTGCCAAGGCCATGGTGCCTAGCCAGCTGGCCGGGCTTGAATGGGCGTTTCTCAGGCTGAAACATCTGGTATTAGCAGAGGGTGGCTTTGGTCACCAATAGAGTTGATCCCCCAGGGTCAGTCCTGTCTCTGCCAGCATCAGTCTCAGGACGACCCTGGGGCATCCTTGCACCCCTGGTGCCTGCTGACCACATCACACCGCAGACGCCAGAGGAAATCAGGGCTTAAGTAGGTAAATTTATGTTTTAGGTGTGGTGATTTTAATCGTGATGATTTGGGCGCAGTGATTTGTTTCTGTCTGAGCAGAGAAAAGCAAGCCTATGTTCTTTCTGTAGCTTTCCCCAGAGATCCAAGTGTTTGCCCAGAGCTGCTAAAGAAGCACAGAGCTTTCATAACCTCCTCCAACACATGGCTGGGCATCCCCAGCTCCTGGCACCAGAGCATAGTGCTCTGTCAGTTGGGTTGTAATAAGGCTGATGCATTCCTCCAGCTGTTAGCACAGCTGGTGAATGGGTCTTGATAGTTCAAGAAGAGTCAGCTTCAGTCTTAGTGCTTTAAAACTTACCTGAATCAAAACTCCTGATGTTCGTCATGAGCTCAGACCAGCAGGGCTGAGGGGAGATGCCACTGCTGGGAAGCACTGCCAAAACCAGGCAGCAGCACCCTAAAAGCAGGACTTTTAGGTTAGCACTCAATTATTTTCTGGATTCTTTTCTTTGAAGATGCACGTCCGCGGCACTGCTAGCATTATTATGCCCTGACAACACGTGAGAAGTTGTTTTTTCTTTTCTTTTTCTAAAGTGAGGCTTATTTTTTCTAGGCTGTTAGCTGAGCTCAGAAACAAGGTCTGTCCAACCTGCCCCTGGCTCATGCCCTTCAGGCTGGCACCATGTGGCCCTCTCACAGCGTCACTGCAGAGAGACAACCCAGCGACCCAGTGCTGTGCCAGTGACCGCCCGGCAGGTGACGGGCCTTGCCAGGGCTCACCTCTCAGCTCCAGTCTGAGCTCGGCTAAGTGGAACAGGTCACAGACACACGCTCAGAGCAGCACTGCCTCAAAAAAAGTGCCCCTCTGGCTCCGGCACATTGGGTACCCCTGTGAGGCAGCCCCGTGGCAGCCCTGAATGCCCAAAGCACAGGGGAGAGGTGATGATAGAATCACAGAGCCATTTCAGTTGGAAAAGACCATTAAGATCATCAAGTCAAACTGCAAACCTAGCGCTGCCAAGTCCACTGCTAAACCATGTCTCTAAGTGTCATGTCTACAGGTCTTTTAAATACCTCCAGGGATGGTGACTCCACCACTTCCCCAGACAGCCTGTTCCAATGATTGACAACCTTTTCAGTGAAGAATTTTTTCCTAACATCCAGTCTAAAAATCCCCCGGCACAACTTGAGGCTGTTTCCTCTTGTCCTGTTGCTTGTTACTTGGGAGAAGAGACTGACACCCGCCTCGCTGCAACTTCCTTTCAGGTAGTTGTAGAGAGCAGAAACGTCTCCCCTCAGCCTCCTTTTCTCCAGGCTAAATAACCCCAGGCCCCCCCAGCCGCTCCTCGTAGGAGCAACTTTTGGGTGAAAGGACAAAACCCTGGTGTAATGCTTGAGCGTGGGGAGGCAACCACGGGTAAGGATTTCGGTGTCCCTGCCTCCTTTCCCACAGCTGTTTTGGGAAGGGGATGGGGAGAAGCAGGTTGTGTGGTTGCTGAGCTGTCGGGGAGAAATGCTTTGGCAGTTCTCCTGTGGAGCCCGCAGAAGAGTCCCTTGTCATGCTTGGGTAGCCGGGCTGGTTTGTTGTGATCCCCCAGTCACTTGCAAGGGCCTTTCCAAAGGCTTATGGCAACAGAAATGTCTCTAAAATAGGCTAAGGGGCTTGATGGAGGATGGCAGATAGGGAAATTCGTGTGATAAAACTCATTGTGACAGCGCATGGAAGGGGAAGGTGGTGCTGCTTTAGCAAATCTCTCATCAGGTTTGTTTTCTGCACTCGTCTGTTTGGCCCCCGTGGTCAGTGGCACTAAGGCCAAGGTGGGGACGACCAGTGTGTGACACAAAGGAAGGGATGCTGCCTGCCGGGTCCTTCCCTTCTCTCTGGACTGGTGACGAAGGGCTAGCTTTTGGGCAAACGGAGCCTGCGGGTACTTTGTGTTTGCTTTTCCAGGTGGCTTCTGTGGTTTGTAAAGGCGACCCCAGGCTTCATCCTTGCCCTGCACCAGAGGCCTTGAACAGAGTTTCTTTGCTGCACCTCCATTTCCATGGCACTTCTGGGTAGACGTTGTCTGTGGGACTTCCCTTCCCCAGGCAGACGTGGTTGAACCCAGCCCGGGGGCTCAGAAGACATTGTGGGGGTTGGGGTGGGTGATGTGCGTGCTTGGGAGCCCATCTGGGGGCCGTGGAAGCAGAGGGGTCTGCAAGGGAAGGCCGTGAAGATGGGGCCGGCTGGTGACGCCGGGGTCCCCTCCCAGGGCCTGAGGCCGGGCCGGTGGCCATTGTCACTGTGCTCGTTTGCATGTGGAAGCCCATTGCTGTGTTTCCCCGGTGGTGCTGTTGTGTCACCAGGTTCTGGGCTGGCAGCTGCCCATACTCCGGAACCAGCGGGCAGGAGGCAAGAAGTGGCTCTGCAGTTCCAACATGCCAGGAGCTGGAGGAGGGCTTCCATGTCTTCCACATATCTGCATCTCCAAGCGGCCTTGGTAGCCATGCTGTGTAGGAAAAGGCAGAGGAACAGCTGCTCCCAGCAAGTCCAGTTCCTGCTCCCCACCAAGGACCAGCGAGACGAGCACGAGTGGGAGAGCACAGTGGCTGCTGCTGCCAACNGCTTCCATGTCTTCCACATATCTGCATCTCCAAGCGGCCTTGGTAGCCATGCTGTGTAGGAAAAGGCAGAGGAACAGCTGCTCCCAGCAAGTCCAGTTCCTGCTCCCCACCAAGGACCAGCGAGACGAGCACGAGTGGGAGAGCACAGTGGCTGCTGCTGCCAACGACCTCTCAGTGGGTCAGTTCACTGCATGGTTCTGGAACGGCGGTTTGCGCGGGAGCTCACCCGGGGAGGCCTCTGCAG
>VZSC01002813.1:0-19818 GCA_013398225.1 Steatornis caripensis
CTCTGTAGCACACAGGCACAACTTCAGAGTTCTCGGGCTACGTGAAGGAGAAGGGGCAGAGTTCAAATCAGAGGTTGCACGCACCCTACAAAACCTGCCCCAAGCAGCCCGAGAAGCCTCGCGTCGTTTGTAGCTATTGGAGAGCAGCTATTTCTGACCTCCAGAAATGGAGTCTAGGGTGGCTTTCCTTTTTGAATTACTATTTCCTGAAATGCTGATTCACTGCAGGAAGAAGCAAGCAGTACAGGGGGAACAGGAGCAGAATTCGTAACAGCTGGGTCAGAAAAGAGAGATAAAGCTTGAATTAAGTTAAAGGCATAATCCTGATGTGCCCTGCAAACTTCCCCGTGAGGGGTTATAATTGCAAGACTGAATTGCCTGTTAGCAAATTTGTCTTCTCAAGTACAAAGTTAATTAAATTACTGTAAGTAACACAATAGCGTATGTCTGAGAGATATTTATGCTCCAGGAAATAAAAATATTATTCTCCAAGTTACCTGCTAAAAAATAGCAAAGTTTGTACGGCAAGGTTCTACGTATTTCATCTGTAGACTTTCCTTTTTGACGGCGCGGCAAGGTACATGACCAGATTGCTCTTTTCTCTCTTTTTCTCGGTGACATTGAAATTCCACGAATGGCATCTTGCATCAGCGTTACATCATATTAAGTATAATGCAATGTTATGAGTCATTGTTATAAATCACGGGCACAGGCTGCATTAGAAGGCTTTTGCAATTCAAGAGCACATCAAGGTGGATTTTATTCAGCGTTTCTCTTTGGAGGCATACCTCGGTGCACTAACTTTGCAACGTATTTTCATCCTCCGAATCAGTAGCATTTCAGTTTTCCCTTTCGGCTCTAAGGCTCACAGGCGGGGTGCAGTACGTGCCTAACAGACTTGCTGCAAATGCTGAGCGAAGCTATGAGAAACCAGAAGGTGTTTCTGAAGTAGATCGTGCAATGATCATAATAGACTGAAGTGTTTAGTGCTGTACCCTTCAGGGAAAACTGTAATAACGTTGAAGTGAAACACCATCATTTGGAAAGCGTGGAGTTCAGGAGTTCTTGCAAGCTATTCCGTAAAGCCTACGCTTAGGATGCTCGCCCCCTTTACTTGCTAGCATCTCTGACCTCAGAAGGAGATTGCTGCCATATAACTTCACCGAACTTCTTCCGCGTCTTGCAGTCACCACACCACTGCAAAGGTTCAGCTGTTCTCTAGAGGAGAAGGCTACTTCTCCTTCATTCAAGATACCTTTTAGTTTAACCAGCCTATTAGCCTGACTGCAAAAAGCAGCACAGAACACAAGCTCTTGCAGATGAACCGCTTGAAAGGTCGTAAGCATCGAGCACGTTGTCCGAAAAGAGACAAGGCTACTAAAAGAGACTGCCAAACAATTAAACATTTATAATTTTTCTGAATATAGGCATGAAATTCTGGAGATTTAGTAGTTCTGCCTGAACTAAGCCTTAAAGCACATGAAAACATGGCACTATTCCTGCCTGCGCTCGTGGCTCGGTTCAGCGGCCTGCAGTGGAGAGGCAGTGCAGCTCGTGGCCTTGCAGCCCCTCTGGGGTGGCTCTGCCCGAGGAAGGCTACAACTTTCCAGGGGGACACCAGCAGTCCAGCGGCTCCCGGTAGGATCTCTGTTTCCAGAAGATCATCAGGGATGCACACTGCCTGTGCTAGCAGGGCGCAGTCGGTGCGCGAGGAGGACGCGCGACCCATAGCGGAGCCGAAAGATCCCTTCTCGCGGATATGCACCAGCTGTAATCTGGCCCTAAGCAGTCTCTGCACGCAGCACAACTGGCTAATAGTAACCAAACCCGTGTACTTCTGTATTCAGCTCTCTCTCAGCTCCATCAGAAAGAATGTCTCTAATGGCACACGCACACCAGAATAAAGCTTGCTTGTGTCTAGCACTCCTGAAAATTACCATAGACTCCAGAGAGTCTAGGAGACGAGCTTCGAGCAGAACAGAACTGGGTGAGGCTGCCCTGATACTCCTGGCACCAGCAATCAAGTGATATTACAGGAGCAGCAGCACAGCCACATGTTTCTCGGAGTACAGAACTTAACAGTGCCCTTGCAATCGCACCTAACGTTTTCCAACAGATTTTCATCTTTTTTTTTTTTTTTTTTTCGGCACGGGCACACGATTTTTGTATTCGGAAGCTTCTAGTTCTTAATGTTAGGGATGCTCCTTAAATACAAAGCTGATGAATGGTTTTCCTCTTTCCCGGTAGACACTAACTACATGTGAAACGATTGCAGCTGTCGTACATTCCTGATACGGAGTGGCCTGAAGTTGGAAAGTGCTTTTCAGGAGTAATTTTGCGCTTCTAGTTACAAATTCCTGTGAGGGATCCTGAACAGGGAAGCATACCCAGGACTAGTTGTGATGCCTGCTTGCTCAAGAGCTTGTTCATTTACATCCAGCTCCCCTTACTACTCCCTCACTGAAACCTCCATGGTCAACAGACGTGTTGAGCACGTAAGAGCAACAAGCGCGATGCTTAGCCCAGTGCTGCACCTCCAACACGCAGCTGACTGGGCCCTTTTCCGAGGTTTCTTGCCTGGCTGATGAGATACGAGGAAAAGGCTTCCTACGCATGCGTTCCTGTAGGAAGATGGCGAGCCCAGTCTGTTGGCAGGTTGGTGCCCCTTGTTGATAGTGGCAGTAGCAATTCTGACAGGTGAAGTTGCTAGACACGGTAACATGGATCCTGGCAGTGGAGGATGGGGCAGAACAGTGGCACAACTGAATAAAGCAGACAATGGAGTAATTGTAATGTAGTAATGTAGTAATGGAGGTAACCATGCTGAAAACACCACGAGAATAACCTCAGCGAAAGCAACACACAGCACTTCCATTCACAAAGCAACAGTAGCCTGAACCAATAAAAAATGCGGCTCCAGTGCTAAGGTGTCACGTAACATTCTAGAAAATCTAGCGTTAGGTGCACCAAACATGCCTATGTAGAATGTCCCGGTAGCTGGCTTGCTTAATTAAGCTGTACGATATTTTGTCGAGATTAAACCAGGCAGGTGGAGAAGGTTTAGGAGAAGGTTTATATGTGTGGCTTGTGCCTCACTGTGACCAGACGGAATATGCAAAAAATGCTTTTGACAACTCTCAATCTGACATGGCTGTAAGGTACAGGAAAAGAGGAGTGTCCGCTTACAGACGTGGGCCCAGTTCTAGCATGTTATGTGGGGTAAAGCCAGCCCTGTCCCACCCTACAGCTCCCGTTCTTCACAGCCCTCCTGCTCAGAGCACCTCCCTTCTCCCCGAGCACTCCAGCCTCAAGGCCTGGCACCACAGCTGTAGTTCAATGCAATCAGAAAACGAGCATTAGACGCAGCGAAGTCTTTCCTGGCAACTTCATCAGCACGCTTTTGTTGGGGGGGCAGAAGGATTTCCAGAAAGGCCAAGCACTGAATTCGGTGCAAGTCCAATTCACTGAATGGGAAAACTCCCATGGATGTTGGTGAGACCACGGGACACAGCTGAGCGCTTCCAAAAATCCTATCCCTACTGGGTGTTTGTAGTGCACAGCAAGACTGTGCTGGGCAACTTCTTAGGTGTGAAAAAATATATACATCCTGTGCACTCGTACAGTATTTTGTTTGTATTTGACAGGATCAAAGTTCTATTTTATGGCTTTCATACTTTTTTTAGATAATAGTCTTAAAACAAGTCCAAACTTGACAGACAAGCTCTGCATCTTCTCAACAGCCCAGAGGAAAGATAAAGGGAACGTTAATGTTAGTCTAAATTATGAGAGGGAATTGGACTGCACAAGAACTGTAATCCGCAAGAATGAATTTTCATTCCACTTGTCCTCCACTTCCAGCTAATCAGAAATTGTGATACATGGTCCTACTTGTATTTTGGCTTTCAGCTCCCTCCTATATCTTACGTGGCTGAAAACTGAATTCCTGATTTACACTGAAGATTAGGGAATGATATATGCTACCACTTACCTGCAGTCGCAATTTTAGAGGATTCTGGCGTTATGAGCAAAACATGCATTTCATGTATATGATTACTGGAGCTGACCATCTGTCATGCGGCTGACAAAGAGAGCTGAGACTGAGGGCCAGGGTCTGTTAATAAATAGCAAAGATCTCAAATTCAAAATTTAATATCATGCACCTCTTATAACTGAAATAATCAGATGCTTACTGTGATGACTGATTTGCTCAGCAAAGCCACTGGCTGGGTCACGTGTTCTTGGACATTTTCTATTTTAATTCAGCTTTTCTCTTCGGACGGTTGGCAACATTTCCCACAGGGCATACGCTTGTCATACAGTACTCAGAGGGGAACATCATCTAGATGAAAATAGTTGCTGTGTACATTATTCAGTTCTCGCAGTGTCTGCAGCGCCTTTGGATGGGACCCTTGGAAGAGTCTTCAGTGTCTCTCACGTTGCAGAATTAAAGCTGTTATTTCTCAGCAAACATTACTGCAGCTATAAAAAAGCATAATCACTTCAAAGCAAACGCGTGCTGTGTTTGGCTATTGTAAAACGTAAGCTGATCGTGCGAGAAAAGTTGTAAGAAAGAGAAAACGTAGCGCCTATCAGCCTTAACTCTGACCTATGAGCATGGCTGGTTTGCCTTGTATTATTTCTATTAACCTGTGCTTTTTGATGTTTTATGGAGAAATTAAATCAGAATGCAAAATTTTTGAGCTTCGTACCTGAATTTAGACCTAAGTTGTTGCCAAATTTTCGAAAATAGCTTACGACCACAGTTCTGCTTCTCCTGTATTCCCCATGTGACATTTGCTACACTTCAGTTTTAGGTTTCCAAACCTAAGACCGATTTCCTTGCATAAGGGTAGGCACTTCTGTCTCCACATTTCAGTAATTTTAAGAAAACCCAACATAGACAGGTATTGGCCAAGTTAGCAGGAGGCTAATGGTCAGACCAGGCTGTTCACTGAGAACAACTTTAACACACAAACAGGCAGTGTTGATACTACACACAAAGTTTACACTGAATTACGATGGAGATCTCGCACTGTGCAGCCTCGTTCCTTACATGCCTGACAAAGTATACCCATTCGTTACGTAACTCTAAGCTTTCGCGGTTGACTTACTGCTACCATGCTGCGTCAGCAGCGACAGAAACTGGCGTGCTCTGCAGTTACAACCCAGACCTCTGGAGTCTGAGCTGAAAGTATCTCCAGGAACATTTCCAAGAGCCTTGCAATGGTGAGTCAGTAACACGAACCCGGTTATCTGGGCTAAGTAGAGACACTTGGAACAATACATAACAGAGGTTTTGGTAAAGATGAAAGTTAAACCAAAGTTTGTTTCAAATGCTTTGTTAGACACTTAGTGGCAGAAAACTCTGAAGTCATGAAGCCCTGACCACTCACCAAAAGCAGTAATTGCCAGCATTTGCTGTACAAATGGAATAGACTTTTGCTTTAATGGAAATTTAATGGAATTTCCAGGTATTTTGAAGTAAACAATTAAAAGATCGATTAAATAAAGAACAACCTTTTAGTCCAAGGACACAAACAAGGCCTCTTTTGCTACTGGAAGAATGTAGAATGGATCCATTAAAGGACAAGGGTTGCAGATAATTGCAGAGTGGATGCTTGGCTCTGCATGCCCAATTAGTGCCAAAAGGCACTAGTATTAATTTGCATTAGAACTGGTTATTGACATGACCCTGAGCCTTCTGGTACTTGAAGGTGAGACGCACCTAGCGGAGTACATTTGGTCCTCTGGGACAAACAGAAGGGAAGTGTCAGCATTGACAGACTAAACCAGACCTAAGCCAACATCTATTGCTAGCGCTCTAGTAATAGGTTCTCTGGGTAGTGTCAGCTGGCAGCCTACACTAAGGCAACTAGCCTTGCCTTAAGCACACTAGATCTTGTACTAAACATAAGACCGCACATAATTATGAGTGCAACCGTGTATTCTCTTACAGGGCTACTCCCACATGAGATTTTAATTGAGTCATAGCACATACTGTTATCTTTGGAGATATATATATCCTGCAGTCATAAAACTAGTCACTGTTGAGACGGGACAATAGCGTGTAAAGAAGTTCAGTAAGGAGTCAAGAATATGTGTCCAAAAGGCTTGGATTAAGACCTCAGTTAAAAAAGAAAACCTCCAGGAAATGTAAACAACGGAACAGTGCAGACAGTCTCCTGCAAAAGCACGTCTTACAGGCAACGGCAAACTCTTTGTTTGTGAATTGCCTGGGATCTGACACCGCCACGGTTCACACTGCCACCTGAAAGTATTTATAGGACCTGTATCCTCCCTGTGGTCCTTTATTTCACAGAAGTTTCTTCAAAATGTCTACCCTTTGTCATACTTGGGTGAAATTACACTAAAAAAGGCACAGCCATTACCAAGGAGACACGAGAAGACAGGAGGGCAGAAGGGCGACAGACACCAAGTGAGGACTTAGGCTTTGTTTTCTCAGGAAATCAACCCGAGAAGTCTGCTTTGCTATAGTTGGAGCAAATTTAGACTAAAAGGTGTAATCAAAGTCTTAAACTAATTTCCAGGAAATTACGGATTTAAATAACTATGCTAAGGAATATGTTAGCATTAAGATTTTTTTTGTAATTCTATTTAACAGTTATACTTGATATTAAGGTTCCCCTTAAGGAGAGATTGATAAAATTAATATCTGATTAATACATTATGACTTAATGACAATACATTAATAAACACGTGCTACAGGCATGCACGGTTTCTTTTGTTGGTGGATTTATGTACTGGTGAAACTGGTGCTTAGAAGCTATTGTTGCAGGCACCCTATGACCTTCTGAACTAAAGACCTAGAGTAACTGGTTAACCCTTTGTTAGAAACATAAATCTTGATATCAAGACTCATTTATACTTGGCTTATAAAGAGGAACTATTAATGGTATTGTTTGATGTTGCTACTTAACTTATCTATAAGTAGTAAACGGGCAGAACTATTAAGGAAAAGCAACGGCTATGTCCGGTGTGGAGGGTGAGCTGACCGAGGGGAATTACACGCATCGGTACGGTAAACCTCAAAAGCAAATTTCTGTTACTACGTGATTGCTCACCTGTAAGACAAAAGCTTCAACTGTTGCTTAAAATACTTGTTGGAATGAAAAGGAGAAAATCTAATACGGCAGGTAATAAGACAGAAAGCCAAAGAGGTTTGCTTAGACTGCACTAGGCATTATGCATAAAATTAGGAAATTCCACTTTCTTCTCTATAGGAGGAAATTTTCATTGACAACAGGCCAGAAGATCCTTGTTAAAATTCTTGGCCTGGACACGGGCATGCTGATCTTGGCAGCTGCTAGGCTGCAGAGATAGGCTCTGCTGGTAGGATCTTATCTCTGATAAGTGGAAGCTATTTGAAAACGTGGAAGTGTGGATCTATTGTCCCAACTGCAACTGGAGGAGGAAAACTCTCATGTATAAAACTCAATTTGAAAGTAATCTCTGAGGAGTAATTATGCTCCCAAGAATATTACCATTAACATCAAAATCATGTTACTTTAGGGTAATGTGAATATTTTGAGTTGTAAACACAATGTATGTGGAAACATGTTCACAAAACACAACGTGTTATTGTGATCAAGTCACTGCCTTCTGATAGCTAAAATAATTGCATGCTGATTAGTTGGAGGAGTAATGGGAAATTTCTCTTAAAATCACAAGAATAGCTATCGCTTTTCTGGGCAGCTGTTGCTCGATGTGTCAGCATGGTGATATCCCACCCAGGGTACAACCATCCTTGGCAATGGGCTTGAAGCCTCCACCACAGTCTAGGTCATGTTATCTCTGCAAAATAGTGGGACTGAAGGGAATGGGAGTGAGTTTGAGATAGCTCAGGTGCTCTTTCTTGCTGAATAAATAGTAGGCGGGCAGAGCAGGCAACGGGTACACCTCCAGTGTCATTTACCAAGTTGTGAAAATTGAAGCTTAAAAACGTCTCTCTGTGAATCAAACGTGAAGATACCTGGTGCTTCTTTCTAGATCAAAGGAGTCAATGAAGAATTTAAGCTAAGAAATATTGCATTTTTATCAAGGCAGTACTGAAAAAAGTAATGTAGAAGTACTTTGAAATCAACTGAAAAGCTTTCTAGAAAGCAAAACCATCATTTATTTACTAAAACTGCTGGCTTGGAGAACTAAAATTTATGTAGGTTTTTCAGCATGGGAAATACGCTTGCATAGTATTATTTGCCAAGTACCTAAGGGTTAACCCTCATAGTTTGGTATGCAACTAAATGAACCTATAATTAACTGTGTGTGGCTATTGGTTAAAAATGTTTGGAAGCAATGTGAAGCGATATTATTTTGCAACCAGTACTCCTGCCAGTATCTTGCATTATTAGTTTAGCACAAGAGGTGTTTTCTGATGAGTTGTCTGGAACAAGTAAGGCCGTTCTTTTGGTTTCTATCACTCTTTGGAAACTTTTCTCTCGACAGCTTAAGCATTTGTCAAAATGCTCTACCTGGTTGCTCCCGATTCTGTACTATACAATGCCAGCACGACTTCATTTGAGTGCTTCACTACCAGTGGGGAGAGATACGAGGAAGATGAGATTTAGTGGGAATGAGTAAACCCTTCGCCATTCCTCTTTCTGTATACGTTAGCTGTGACGAGGATGAATACTTTTTATTTTTATGTGAAGAATGACTCCGGCTCCGTGACACAGACCAAAGTGACAGGCAGCAATGACATCCCTGCCTGAACAACCCCCAAGACTTTAACTCATTGTGTTCTCAAACTGAGGAGAGCAAATAAGTTTTAGTTCCATCTTGCCTGGCAGTACTTCCAATTTCTTCAGAAACAACATGCTAAAATATAAACTAGAAGCACAATTACTTTCTTTGTTTTTTTAAAAAACCCTACTCCATCCTTTTAATGACATCTTGATGCACTGACATTTAGAAGCCCGGAGTATGGATGAAGTTCACTGTCCCAAGATCAAAACTAAAAACAGACATGCTGGACATGGGATGCTAGAAGAATTATATGGACTTTGAAGAGGTCCAGGTTGGCAGACAGCACTCAGTTAAGATTTCATTGACTTCATGACTCTGATCCATACATTGACTGCAGGACTGAGCTCCCGGACTGAAGTAGGGATTAGGGAAAATGGCGTTTTTAACACTGGACATTCATCATCTTTGTCATACGTGGCAGAATAGCACACAGACCACTATTTTAGAAAGGCCTGTTTCAGAAGTGTCAGTGTTCTGGACTGGTTTTTAATTTGTGGCTAGAATGTAAGGAAGGTAGCTGTGATCTAAGAAGAAATCTGATGTTGGTAACATGTCCAAATGCAGAGAAATTGCTGTCTCGTTTTCATTGTCAGTTGTCTTAGTGTGTCAGTGAACACCGTGTTTTTTCTTCATTTTCAAACCTCCTTGATCATCATCTTTTATTCACTTCTGGCATGAACTTTCTATCCAGTATCTTCTTGGAGAGGAAGATCAGTACTGAAGAAAACTTACGTAGCGATAGGAAGGTAAACTAGATAATATAACCAGCAACCCTGTCTGTAATTCTGTAACACCATCCCCCTTCCCAGCCTATTTTAGCTTCATTGTACAAGGTGCCCAGGGAGGCCAGACAGCAAGACTATTCAGTATTTCACAAGCTAAAATCCATCATATCCACAGTGTCAGTTTTGCTTGGACAGAAGCAAATAACGACCCTAGATAAACTTTCCCTTAATCTCACAATTGCATTTCAGTAAGGGGCTAGCAAATCACACTTGAGCAAATGTAGCATATGAAATAACATGTTGAATATCTTTAAGACAATTCAGCTATATTTCAATAATAGTGGGTGAAAGCACATTAAAAGAAATTAGAGTTTTTTCAGAACTGATTTTCCAAGTTCCTGTTTATGATTGATTTTCAAACTTCCTATATGATGACACTTACTTGGCACTGCATTGATCCAGTCTAATCTAGGTGATAATGGGTCTCCCAAGAGTTATTTTTTAAAAACGAGTAGTTTATCAAACACACTGACAGTCATGTTTTCAAATTGTTTCCATTTTTTCTGTTAAAATATTTGCCCTGCTTTTAAGTAGAAAAACCCACAAAACCGAAACGCAGGTCGAACCAGTCTTGCAGACAGATGTACGAAGCAGCCATCACAGCAGTAACTCCTCAATAAACTGTCAAGCCAACTTTCAGGTACTGAGCTTTTGTCATTAGCAACTCAGAAAACAAAAAGTGCCACACCAAGACACCCCCCCGACCCCCGCCACCTCACAGCCTACTTGCCAATAGTACAGTAGGAAGATACTGCTTTTGCTCTATTTCCTGATACAAAACTGACCTAAGCATTAGTTCGGTAATACGCAATTGAGAAAAACTTCTAAAATAGGACTTCCTGCCAACAGAACGAACGGTGGGTAAGAAGGTTTTGTGTTTGCTACTACGCAGAAAACTCTGTCACCAACCGCGTCCCTTAAGAATATGTGAAACTCGACCTGAAGCTCACAGTTCCAGCTCGTGAGTTAATGGGTTTGATTTACATTTTGATGACCAGAAAGAGAGAGACGAGGGTGCAGGTACTTTCTCTCTGGGGAAAAAGGGAATGTGTTCATGAGAGACGTAAAAAGGCAAGGAATCCCACAGACTAGCTTGCGGCTGTTATCAGATATGGGGGAAAAGGCAGGGGGTGAGGGAGAAGAGAATATCTGACACGAGACCTGCTTGAAGGAGGGACCATCTGACGTGGCGGCGTGGATTTCTGCGTGTATCATCCCTCTCAAATCCGTATCAGATTTTGCTGAGCTATTAACACCAGGCGTTGCCACATCATGCCCACTATCTCTGCGAGCAGTATCTTGATGAAGATACATAAAAACTTAAGAACCTTAGTTGACTTTCACGGGCCGTGATTAGATTTGCAGAGCTGTCAGAGAAAAACGCTGAAGAAGAGCGAGCTAGATACAGACTCAGAGCCACATGCACGGACTCCACTTCCGTAGCTACTTTTGCAAAACTGAGAGGGTTTTGGCACGAGTTTATCCTAGGAGCAGCTACGGCGGGATATAAGGTGTTCTCCTAGGAGGGCCTCTCAGTGACAGAAGCCGAAGCATTATGACACCTTGTTTTATTTCACATAGCAGTTCCTACCGTTTGAAAAAAGGCAAAGGCTGTCCCTTGTGATTTAATTTGAGAAGAGCATTATCAGATTGTGTGAGAATCTGTCTCACTAAGTCTTTTTTTTTTTTAAAAACAGCGATGTCCTTTTTATCTAAAGCCCAACTATTCTTCAAAAATAACAATTACGAAAGCATCCTGTGACGTTTATTTTCTACTGCTCTTTTGTTTTTTGGTCCCAGAAGTGGTGATGAATTGATTCAGTACATAGCAAGTCATGAACGTTATCAGAAGTATGAGAAAAATATGCAGGAGAAAATACTTTTTGCTGCATTCCTCTCAGATTTTACTGGCCTTGCTCTCAGACTTCTATGTTCGCGTGCTATTCTGCACAGTGCTAGTCATTCTACGGAGGGTACTAAGTCTTCTGTTCTCTACTTTAAACAATACAGTTTACCCAGGGAAAGAGAACATCATCGCGCTCAGTTTGCGTGTGCCGACAACAGCGCCTGAGTACCGTGACCGTGCTGAAATACTAACTAACATTTTTTTCTTTACTCATTTGGTATATTGTGGAAATACAAACTGCATTCAGAAAATAATTGCTGCATACGTTGAAGTAAAGGGCAACTAATATTCCAGGGCAGAAAGTATAAAATAATTACGAAACACTGTAAAGCGCACGTAAGAAATGTACGGGGTTTGTGGTGGCATAGAGAAAAGTAAGAAACAATAAACGAATGGTTAAACTCAGGAGACTACAAAATTCCTGAAGCCTTGATTTTTAAGGGTATCACGAGTTAAAATCTGGAAAAAGTGTTTCTGCTCTTTAAAATAGGATATCCATTATTGAAGGTAGACGGTGATGTTGGGAAATACCAGCCATCCGTGATGTGTCTAGCATTATGCCGTTTATCAGCATTCTCTTGGCTGTCTTCGTAATTAGTCCCCGGAGTGGCATGTCACTTGATTTTCTTTAGACACCTATTCTGAGGAAAGTGTAATGGTGGTTTGACTGATGTAGGCCACATGCTGTGGTGATTTACCAGCCATTTTTTATTCGAAACAAAAAAATTCTTTTAATGAGAAAAATGGTTCAACCTGCCGGGGGTGGTTGTATTTCTGGGATAGTCACGGCTCACAGTGTTCGGTGTATCAAATTTGTTTGATGCTGACTTCAGATATTATTCTTTTGCACAGATTTACTAATCAAGAGAATGAAAAAAAAATCTTTTGGCTGTGCTTAATGAGGTCTTCATAACGCGTTCAAGGGAAATACGAAAGATTGTCAGGATTGAGTCGCTCTCGGTACGGACGCAATCAGTTCCAAACTCGTCCACAGTTAGTTTGCCATAGGATATCAATGCAAAATATGTTATGCTTCAACAGAACACATTTTACAACAGCTCTATTAATACAGTTAGTGAACATCCACTGATGGGCAATAATCTTGTCTGTTTAAATATGTCTTTGCTAACTTAAAACTCGTATTTTGGTACCCTTTCATTACGTTGTTTCTCATGGTTCTTAAAGAGTTCATAGGGTTTGTCTTTAACAGCAGTGTTTCTTCTTTCATGCACTCTCATGTTCATTTTTGTTTTCCAATGAAAAAGCACCAAGTATTATTTCTACTTTCCTCGAGTATCAGAGCTCTGGTGTTCAGACAGTTCTACAAGTTACTTAAACAGTAGCATCTTTTTGAGATTATTGCCATCCTTGAAGTGGCAGAGCAATTTCCTAGTCAGTTTAGTTAGCCATAGACCTCTTACTGCTTGTGAAATCAATCTTACATATATACATCCACTGCCCTTTTCGATGCCTAGTCTCACTCTAGACCTCATTTTCAGTTGCACTAGATATGATTTGGTTCTCAAATAAATTAATTCGTTGACAGACTAGATACAAAATAGCTTTATTACATCAGCTTAAACCAGTGTTTTTACTCAATGAATCCTCCCTTCAAAAGCAAAAACCATATCTCTAACATAATTGCTGAAGTTTGAGGAGCTTTGTCTTATAGCTACAATTGCCTCTAAAAGTAAAATCAATCATAAACCCGCATCTGCCCATTGGCCTCTCCAGCCCACAGAAATGTCGTGACCACTCTCCAAGCCCTGTTATGTTCTTCTTCAGATTGAAAAGAATCGCTCCTGTTTTGCCAATAGTTGTGTTTTCTTTGACCTGTAGTAAAGGTGTGTGTGCGGGCGCTTGGAGGAGACAGGTATTTCCTGACCCAGATGATCTGATGTCAGACAAAATTAGGAAAGATTATGGCCTTGGTGGGATAGGAATCGGTGTCTGTTGTCTCGCTAATTACCTCTGCTTCACGTGTAGACTGGAGCCTGAGTTATTTCTGAAGGTGCGGTCAAGGGTCCCTGGCCTCAGGCCCTATGGTATTGGCAGTGTATTGACTGTAAGGCAGGATTTAGTTTCTATGGGAAATCCTGTTGGTGAAGGAGAATGCACTGGAGGTGTGATGGTCACTGGATTTCACGCTGTGAGCCCTTCAGGACAGTTTTGGCGTCAAGTGCTTTAGCGTTCTGGTGACCAAAGCCAGGGCTCTGCAGTACCTGACCCCACGTGAGTGGGCATGTGGGGTCCCAGGCTCCCCTGGTAGACGCCTTTGGAAAGTCAGCTGGCTTTAGATGCTGGAAGCGCAGGGAGGTACAGACCACTGACTGACTTGGGCAACAGAGACGCTGAGCTGAGAAAACTCACTACACGAGGGCGCCCAGTGTTTGTGAGCACGCCAGCCACGTAACAGCCTCTCCGTTTGCCCAGACCACAGCACCCACAGCACCGGTCCCAGCACCCCGGGTGCACACCTCCGACGCGGCTGCAGGACAGCAGCGGCAGCACTCGTAAGCAAATGCCGCAGCAGCGCCAAGTCGCATCAGCCAGCACTTGCTGCTGGTTTCACTGGAAACCAGGGCTGTTGGCTCGGCCAGCTCCCAGCCAGGGTACCGCTACCAGGCGCCCTGCCCGCTGCAGGACTACAGCGCTGGTACCAGCCCACGCAGCTCCTGGGCTGCAGGGTTCTCCAGAGCTACAGCTTGCCACCCTCACGTGACGCACCCTATGCATTCTCTGCAAAACTTTCATGCAAAGAAAAAACACGCTAAGTTCCTCATGGCAGTGCCCAAAGGTACTACATCTGAAGATAACATCAATAGAGAGAGCCAGTGCAAGCTCTCTTCACACAAACTATTTCCCAGAGGCTAATGGCAAGGGAGAGAGAGAGAGAGAGAGAAAAAAACAAGTACTGACAGTTTACTGTAGGAGCTCAAAGAAAAAGTGGACAAAGCTAAAAGAACTCCAGCTCTTTGTTCGTGTTTAATCCAGTTCAGAGCATTCACTGGTGCATACAGATTTACTTTCCATGGCTGACGGAGCTGGATATGGTCATTTGGTAAGAAAAAGAGGATCTAGGATTTATATCCTGCGCCCTTCAAGCTCTTGTATTTTAGGAAAAGTCAGTCTATAACATACAGAAAGTTTTAATCTAACGTAAAAAGTGTGAGTTGCTCGCTAATAACTTAAAAAACAAATCCTGATCTTCAAAGGTCAAGAATGCTTTCTGTTTTTAACACAGACCAAGTTTTTAAGGGGTAGAGCGCTTTTTTTGGCTCATGGAAATCAAGGGAAAGACGGAGGACTCCTGTCCCTACCCGAAGAATCCCTTATTTTATTTTCTTCCTTCTCTTTTCAATTGTCATCTTGAATTTATAAAGGCACGGATTTATCAAAGGCTACTAGAAGAATGTAATGGTATTAAAATACCACCGTCCATGTATTTTACTGCAAAACAGATAGTCCAAGCACCTGATATCACAGTACAATAAAACTATCAATTCACCACTGCAGGCTTTTGCTTTTGCTGAGGCGAGACAGTTCAAGTTGCATGTAGCCTATTTTCTAAAGGCTATAGAGTCAATTCATCTCTGGCTGAATTTGCAAAACACTGCTTTGAAAGACAGCCCCAGCGAGGATATATATATACAAGAACAGAACCAACAAAAGGGTTTGTGAGCGAAAGGTAGAGAGGCTGGGTTGGACAAGGCAGAACTGGAGGGAAAGTTCAATTGCAGAGTACAGCGGACTCAAATTAGGCAGCTGTGTTGGAGCAATTTTAGCACAGCGTATCGGCAACGCACCCCCGGCGAGTGCGAAGACAAAAGGGGGAGTTAGCCAGTAAATCCTAGGAAGTGCTGTCTACAAAAAAAAAAAAAAATAAAAAAAAGAAAAAAAGAAAACAATAAATGTGGCACAGCATTAAAAGGCAAAACTCTTTTTATTCCTCTGCCTCCTCCTGTCCCCCGCCAAGCACTTTTGGTCACCTAAGAAGGACTCCTAGTACTCGGGCTCAACTAGTGTTGCTCAAACTTCTCATGTTCAGACAAAACCGGACCTTTTCATCCTAACCGTTCTTGCCCAGCCTCAGCTGAGACCAGAAACCCAGAAGCTTGTTCTGGTTGCATCGTGTCACCTGGAGCAGGAGGCCAACGCGTGACACGAGGCCGCCCGGTTGCTGAACTGCTCCAGCCACTTGCTCAGCTCTTTCCAGTGCAACTACGCATTCTCTCAGAGATTGCTGGCTGTAAATAGGATGCAAATGAAATAAACCGAAAGGCAATTTAGGCTATTTAACTACACTTCAGGAAAAAAGCCCTACCTCCATAGATGATGCTAAGCCATTAACGTGTTTTGTGTAAATGTTTCAGGGCAATTTGGCGGACCCTGATGGGAGGTCAGTTAGAAATATTGTGTTGCAAGTTTGAATATCGTACCAGCATATAAGGCCAGCCACTTCAACAAGAGCAGTGATTGAATTAGGCCTGGGAAACGTATCCCTGGCTAGTTTCAAGTTTTTAAAAAGCGAACTTTTAAAAAGGTCCAAATGAGGCGAGAAGAATTTATGTTATTTTTCCGGTTTCTGTGCTATAACTCCTTTTCTGTCTCCTCATCTATCTTCTAAGTGTATTACCTTATGAATGAGTGAGCAATAAAAGAAGTATGCAGTGGTTGAGAGAGAAACTCAAGATAACAAGATAATGCAAAACGTAAGCCAAAGCTTGAGCAGAGCTGCGCGTTAAGATGTAGATCTGAATATAAAAGTTTCTCACATCTGAGTTTTAGGGCAGTCATTAAATAGTTTGCATGAAAATCTAATTTAAAACCAGCACCAAATGATATATACTTTCTAGCGGTTTTAATCCTGTCTTCAGACCGCACCTGCTGACACTTCACTCATAGACAAAAATAAAAATAAAGCTGTTTTGGCGTCTTTGAAATCCCTGTCTTCACTGAAAAGCGGCGGAAGAAGAACAACGAGTAAAGAATCAAATTACAAAGTTAGGCAGTAGCAGTTACTATGCCTAGGTGACACAGGAAGAGCCTCAAGTCCAAAAGGTACACGAATAATAAGGTACTACGCGCAGTCTTTAAATTACTTGTTTTAAGGCTGCCAAGAACAGGAGGGAGCTGTGTTCACCGGTGTTAGGGCCCTACTTGTGATCTACTGGATGCACAACTTAAGATGCGCTCTTTGTCCTTGCCACCCCCGCTTTATGGTGAGATTTTACCCTTGAAGTCCCAACGCACACGTCTAGCCTTCGAGCTGACCTTGGCTCCTTCAGTGCAGACTGCCGTTTTCAGCAGCAGTCGCTGTCTGCATGGTAAGTATTCCAAACATCCAAACCTGAAGGGGGGGTATAGCAAAGGGTTAATTCAAATTTCTGTATCACCGACCTCCCTCCAGCCTTCTAGGCTGCCCAGGTTTGGAGCTGCACAGATCCGCTGGCGTTTCTCAGGGGAAAAATTATGTGGCCCCTCCTTGAACCCAGATAATCCCTCTGGCTGGGCCTTCCACTGCCCCTATCTGCCAGGCTAGGCAGAATTTAATAATCAAAATTATTCCGTTCTCCTTCAAGCAAAAACCATCCGGAAATTAATTGCTGGAATTAGGTACGTTTTCTAGCATCAACCCAGCGTAGCTGCTAAGTGAGGTCGGTTATAGGGCTCAGGACAGACAGCAGGGACTAAGCTGGTCTCCAGTTGTATTTGGCAAAGACTGGGTCGGTAAACAAACAGCAGGAGGGAGACGATACAAGGATAAAGTTTCAAGGGATGTGAAGGTTGAAGGGAAGATGAAGCTTGTTATCTTCAAAAGGAGAGTAGTGACAGATCAGGCATAAGCATGAGAGACCCCTCCAAAGAAGAGAACGTGAGACAGGGTGGAGCAAGACATGATGTTGAGGTGTTTGAGACGCTTTTACAGCATTAAGGAGGTAGGAAATTTTTAACAAGAATTGATGACAAAAAGTGAAAACAATTCCTGATCTTTACCCATACCCTTTATGCTCTAGGACAGACCCCGTTTTCTTGCAAAGTAGCTGGGGCGTTTTGTACCTTCCATCGTCCACATGAGAGGGGGCAAAACACTTCAAATCCTCCAGGACACGCGAAGAACTTACGACTATGGTGTATCGAAATAATACTCGTATTTCCAAATCGGAGCATTAAATTGCGACACTGAGAGCAGACATTGCCTGTATGAATAAGCGATCATCTGCTCTGCACTGTTGACTAATGTGAGACCAACAGGAGGATAAGCGTCGATAGAGTTTATCTGCTTGTTCTCGTCCTGCAGCAGCTTATGTCATTTTCAGGTGCGAGAACTGAGATGCAGTTATATCTTTGAACGTACGTTTTTGAACTCTGTTTACAAAAATCAAGTTCTAGTGCCTACTGTTGAACTTTCAAAGCATTCTGCACGTGGCATTTCATGTAAAGGTGTGATTTTCTGCCAGTTCATGCTTTCAGTGCCGTATGCCAAAAATTGCAACAACAGAGAAACCTGAGGCACTGTACGATCGCATCGCAAATGAAAGCGAAGAAAAGCTGTGGTTAAGGAGGGTCCCATTTCGCCTTTGGTTTGTGGGCTGTCAAATTAGGCAAAGTTATCTTCCACGCTTAACTCGAAGTACAAATGGGGACTCAGCTTTGTGGGCAGAAGTCAGTTGATACTGGTGAGCGTTTGCCACCTGGGACAACAGCATCACCGGGCAATGAAAACCCACAGCTTTGGTGGGAGCGTGGCTCGTGTCTGGGGGCAACTCATGCTGGAGAGCAAACCATCCATGGCTGTCCTTGAATATGCATCAAATAACTTTTTGTGTTTTTTTTTTTAAGAGTCTAGCTTGTATTAATGCATTGTTCTTTGTTCTTCCAACTACAGATTCTGGAAGAAAACATGAAGTTAGAGTGCAAGTGCCATGGGGTCTCGGGATCCTGTACCACTAAAACATGCTGGACAACGCTGCCTAAATTCCGGGAGCTGGGCTACATCCTTAAGGACAAATACAACGAAGCCGTTCAAGTGGAACCAGTGAGAGCAAGTCGTAACAAGCGTCCGACCTTCCTCAAAATAAAGAAGCCGCTTTCCTATCGCAAACCCATGGATACAGATTTAGTGTACATAGAAAAATCTCCCAATTATTGTGAAGAAGACCCTGTCACTGGCAGCGTGGGAACGCAGGGAAGGATGTGCAACAAGACAGCCCAGCAGTCCAACGGCTGCGATCTGATGTGCTGTGGTCGGGGCTACAATACACACCAGTACTCAAGAGTGTGGCAGTGCAACTGCAAATTTCATTGGTGCTGCTATGTTAAATGCAACACGTGCAGCGAAAGAACAGAAGTATATACCTGTAAGTGAGTACGTGGCTGGGCAGGCTGACGCGTCCCTGGCCATGAATACATTTGCACATGCACTCAACGTACCTACACAAAACTGTAGGGAAGACCTGCTCTCCCAGAAGAAATGCTGATGAATGGAGCCCTCTCCTCGTGTTTCATTGCTTATGTGGATACACATTTCAGACTCTTATGAAAGTCAGCCAAGAAACGAAAACAAACAAACCCCACCCTGAGCCACCTGACACGCAAAACAGAGAGAAAAAGATCATCTTGGCTAACCTGCGCCGCTAAAGCAAGAAGCATTGACTGCCTTGCGAAGAGACACCCGCCAGGGAAAAATCTCTGAGCGTGGCAACTAACTCTTGGCTTGGAAAAAAGACGGTCAAAAACTTCAGTGTAGAAGGAGCAGGGAGGGGTAGGGGAGAAATCCTCAGAAAAGGGCTTCGCACAAGATGGGATGGACAGCGACCCGTCGTGAATTGCCCATGCGAGTGTGTGGGTGACACGGATTTGGGCTTCCACACTTGTGAAAAGCTTCTGCTGGTCCTGCCCATCTTTCCACGTCATACCGTTTGCTACAGCGAGTAGAACTGTCAAAGTTTTCTGTAGACACTGCTTTATCTGCCTATTTTGTGTGTGTGTGTGCGCGTGTGTGTGTGCTGCAGATTTTAGCACAGGGATTTGGGACACTTGGGCATAATAATAGCAATATTTAACAATTTATCCAGATAAAACTAATATTAATTTATTTAATTAAAAAGAACTCTACCAACATTTTTGGAACTATTCTGCAATTAAAGTAGATAGCTGGCTTTCTTTGTGGAATAATTTTGTAGAAACAGCAAGGAAAAACTGGAGCTGTACATATTATTCTTAACTAGGATATTTCTATTAGTTGGACTTGCAGGATATGTTCTATAGTACTAGATGTTTAAGTACAAAAGCTGGCGTCTATAAATATGTACATACATAAACACACTTTTAGCACAGCGTATCGGCAACGCACCCCCGGCG
>VZSC01002813.1:19925-49133 GCA_013398225.1 Steatornis caripensis
TTTTTTTTTTTTTTTGGTTTTGGATTTGTTTTGGTTTTTTTTCTCCTGTTTGCTGCTAGTTGTCTGGAACAAAAGTCAAGCGGTAGGGGTTACAAATCTTTACCTTTTTTTTTTTTCTTCAGTTAAAGAAAGAAACATTAATAAAATCCTGTTTAGAATATGCCTAAAAATAAGAAAATCCAGACAAACTTCCATCTTTTGGAAAAATCGACCATAGGATAAGAGAGTATATTTTGTAAGAGACTATTTTTATATAAATATTTTATTTATACTATGTCTGCTTGTTCAACCTGTGCTTTTTCTCAAAACAGGCATACAATTTGTAATTCTTAGGCTATTTAACAGAGAAAGGGTAATTAGTTTGTGGACACAACAGCAGCAAGCTGGACACATTCAGCTGCAACTGGTGGATGTGTCAGAAAGCAGAATGAACTTTCTCTCCGGATGTGTGTACAAACCGGCTCTTTTCCTCCAGCTCAATTTGCAGAATATGCAAAACACGAACAGGGTATGTAGCATCAATTTTGTCACATGGCTTGAATTCATGATTGGTATTAACTGGATGCTCATTTATCCCATTCAAGGGAAAAAAAAAAAATCCAAATTAGCTTCCCACATGCGTCAGTCGTTAAACTGTGGCGTTATGACTAGCAAATGTGCTGTGTGTGCTGTCAGTTAAACCTCTATATTGTGTTACTGTCAAATTTGATTTTAATCAGTGGAAGACTGTAGACTATGACTGTAAAAACTAGCATGACACACATCGTCTGATTCTCATAGATAGGATACAAAGCTTACTTTTTGTCCAGCTCTTTTTGGCATTTACATTATTCTTTCCCTCCAAAAGGCCAGAGAGCTCAAAAATCCAGAAAAACATCTAGGCGAATTTAAAGGCTGCTCGCTCATTTTTCAGAGCCCAGCTAAACCCTTTTGCGTTCCTTTTACAGTATTTCCTTTTTATCACTGCTAATTTCTTCAGAAATGTGAGCGGTAAATATTTCTCTGCTTTTAGAATAATTCTGTTCCTCCTGCTTGACTCATTTGTGACCGATAAAAAAAAAAAAAAAATCTGATTTTTCTGTTGTTTTTCATTGGGTGAGAAATACGGCTCAGCGCCACCGATGATACTGCATGTTCTGTCTGCGACAGACCAGATTCTTCCCTACTTCCAGACTACAGGAGCTCGCGCCTTTAACGAGGCTAAGAGGGGCATCAGTAAAGGAAACCGCCCACCATCCAGCAGGCAGTGCCTTTCACTGACTCCTGTTGATAACGGCAAGTGTTTCAAGGAGTAGATGATACAGGTATATCTTGTGTCCGTTGACCTTTCTGAGGCAAAACTGCCGCCCTAAGACTGCAAAACCAGAGAAGGTTTTCTGAGAAAGTGAACACGAGTAACACAAAAGGCGTTGCAAAGGGTCGCTGTAACAAGCTAACCTTTTAGAACTTGTCTGAATGCGGCACGGTATTTTTTTTTTTTAAGTCACTTCTTGTGTGTACGTTAGCCACGTAAGAACAGGAGCCCATGCCGTACCTGATCCTAGCAATGCATAATTAGAATTAAATACACAGTTTACTTTGCAGACCTGCCGCTTAACACAGGATAGAGTTTTTATGCAAGTCAGACACCAGCACGAGATACCAAGGTAAAATACTTCACGTAATTTATTTTCAAACATATGACTTGTCAATATAAAGCAATATAAACGCAATTTTGGGGGGTAATCGGGTCACTGCTTTTAGTTCTTCTAAATTCCCCAAATCGAGAATTGGTAAGACATAAGATGCAATGAAGTACATACAGGACGGATGTTAAATACAACGCTACGTTATTGTTAAATAATTCAGAGCTAACATTCAGTTTTGGAATCCCCCTCCCCTCCCAGTTTGTATTGGTTTTTTACTTAGCGGATACCATATCATAGTCAAAGGTGTGTTTTCTTCACTGATTAGAGTTATTTTACAAATTATTACTTTTGCAGCATGTTTTTACCATAGAAAAGTAATCTGTAAAACTCCTGCTTCCTGTATATTTCAGTATGCAGTGATGTGCAATGTACAGCTAGCAGATTAATTATTGAAGGACAAATATCTTTGAACAGTTTTACTCACAACAATAAAGAACTGGATGCACAATTAAACGAATTTGGTACACATTTTCCCTATATTTTACAGTATTGCTGGTGATCAGTGCATTAATTAGAGAAAATGTCGATTTGTGTGGTAACTGGAATATCAGTTTGGGAACTATGAATTAAAGAGCAAGGAAAACCAAACGCTGCATTCAACTAGAAAGTATTTGGAAATTTGGCTGTGTCAGCTCAGGTAGAGGTAATCTGGCCCATCAGAATCTGCCATGCGTCTGGAGTTAATTGGTCATTCTCTAAATGGGCTTGAATGGCATGAAGAATATCAGGAGAAGGAGAAAGATTTACGGTTTTGTAGATATTCCTCCCCTCGACAACAGTTTGTT
The DNA here is from genome assembly GCA_013398225.1 of Steatornis caripensis. Lineage (NCBI taxonomy): Eukaryota > Metazoa > Chordata > Aves > Caprimulgiformes > Steatornithidae > Steatornis > Steatornis caripensis. The sequence goes on from VZSC01002813.1 coordinate 22,399, forward strand.
CTTTGTCCTCGGGGATAGAAGAGCTCTGTTTTTACTTGGTGAAGAACCACACAATGGGAGCGAAATGCACACAACTGCAGAACAACACAGCTCTCAAAAGAAAATACATCTTTCCATCCCTACTAACCAAGGGAAGCGCTCGATTGCTGTCCACATTAATAACCTAGCCGAGGCTTTTAAAGAAAACATACATTCAAGAAGCAGGAAGAGTAAAAGGCAGTAGGAAGTGTAAGAGAACAAGCGTAATTGCAAGTTGGAAAGATATTATTTATGAAATCTCGCTTCCTTATTTGATAGCGGAACCGTGATTCATGGAAATGAAGCAGTTCTGCCTTGCGATTTCTGAGTAAGTTTTGAGGATTTTACCTCTCGGCCTTTTCAAAAGGACAACTAACCTGAATACAATTAGCTTGAATACTTGAAGTACTTACACAAAACATGAATCAGGCAATGATGAAGATTTCTTTGCCATGTATGCGCAGACCCAGTGGAGACATGTTTTTCAACAGTGATAATTAAACTGAAAACATCCTTAAAATGTACTCTTAAGTGGCTCATTTGGTAAAGTTATTGTAAGTGTACATACTCACTTAGAAAAGGACAGTAATGGACACGCACCGTATTACACAAGGCTCCTAATGAACGATCTTGTGGATTACAAAACTGGTTTTAACGGACCACATTTAAAAATCAGTTTGTTGCATACCAAAACATCGCAGACTGCAGTCAGGGTGCACATATTCAAATTAAGAGTCCACATAAGTATTTCTGACGTCTACTGTTATAGTAGATGTCAGGAAACGTGCACTGTGAACATCCAAAATGATTGTGTTGACTAACTCTGCCCCCTGCCTCCAAGTTGTAACCCCAAGAAGTCAACTGAACAAGAAGCTCTCCAACTCGGCTGTTGGTAGAAGGACTAAACCGCAGATGCAGTGACTGACGTGCCTAGGCAGGGCTGGCCAAATCTGACTGATGCTGTTGCAGTCAGCTGACAGGGGTACAGTCTGAGCCAGGCTTGAATGTTCCAAAACTGTCCAAAATTGAGTCAAGTACAGGAATTTTATCACACAGCAGAACTTCAGGCGATGAAGCTCATCTAGATTCCAAAACCTTCTCCCTTAATTCATGGTTATCTCAGACATCACCATGGCAAGTGACCTAATTTGCTAACCCGATTCACGTTCTTCTCGTTCAAATCATACCAATAATCCTCAAAGGCATTATAATCTTGAGCATAAATTAAGGGACTCCTTCCCCTGGAAATAAACAATTAGTAACAAATGATGAAGTCCAAATGATGAAGAGACGTACTTGAATCTAAAGGACTCCACGTGTTTGAAGAAGGACATCAGAATTTTGTGATACCGGAGGTGACGCTGCAACCCCCTAAAGACTTCTTTTGATGCTTTGGAATTTTATGAAGTTGCTGATTTTTCTATTTTGTTGTTACTAGATATTCATAGATTCATCAGTAGCGCACATGGTGTAGTTTGCAATTGGGAGGTCAGAAGCAAGGCCCAGAGAAATCACACTTCTAAGCGTAGCACAATATATTTACTGCTGGTGCTTTCAGGTTCATAGAACTCCTTACCTTGATCTTGTATTTTTGTTAGCAAAGTCACTGCGCCACACTGTTGTTAGGAAAGATGCCTGCTTTGTAAAGAGCCTTGACGTCTCTGGGAGATGATGAGATTATATTTACCTTAGAGAAATGTTTCCAGGATTGTGTGCGCACAAAAAAAAAGCCAAACCCCAAAAATGAGGTAAAGAGGATGGTATCAAAATTGCACCAATTACCTATGATAATTAACACATAGCCAAACTCTCTTAGCACAGAAAACTTAACCCTAGTTTTGGTGCTTCCTGTGCTAGCTCGTGTCCTTTCCCTATACCCGCAAAATGCACGCTGTACATATCATACCAGATCCACAGCTGGTTTTGTGGTTGCTGATACAAACAATTCACTAGCTGTACATCACAAGCCCGATGCTGCCAGCATAGAAAACCCTGCGCAACTCTAATTTATAAGAAGGCGCAGAAGTTTTTCTTGGGAACCACACGTACGCACAACTTTCTGTTACTGCGGTGCTTCACTTTCCCCTTTTCACTAGCACGCCTGCCTGCAGCGTGCGTGCGCTTGTTATTTCATTCTCTCCAAGCACGTGGAGTTTTAGCTCTCTATAGAGCGTTTACAGGCAGTCCAATCCATTCCCGGTCACTGATGGCTTGTGCGTCTTGATTTTCGGTCTGTACGCGGGGCTGCGGTACGATAGAGGAGGAGGACACTCAACACAAAAAAACATTAATCCTCTCACAGCGTACCTTTACTTTTTCAGACCAATACAAGGAATACGAAATTACTCCAGTCATCTAGTCACCATGTCCTCCTAACGCACCTTTTCAACACTATTGAGAAAGATGCACTGGTGGTTTTTTAAAACCAAGTCAGAGAGCGGACCAGAAAAGGTGTTCTCTAATTGGCTAAACTCGCGCAAGGAATTGTAGCAAAATGTGTAAAGAGACATTGCTGAGTTTTGTTTTTCATCCGGCAGACTCATCAACTTAAACGGGACTTCACGTGAACGGTGCCATAGGTAGTGCTTGATATTACTGGTTAATCACATTCGCTCATTGTTCACAACCCTTTTCCGGTCACTAATGTTTCTTATTATCTCAATGTTATTGAGCTTGCTTAGCTCACATGATGTCAGCAAACGCTGCTTAAACTATCAAAATCTTACAAATTAGTTTGGCAGATTCCCTCCTGGATCCTTTATACCATTTCTTCTTTTATCCTGGAATCCTTTTATTATTTATACAATAAGAAGCCACAAATGCCATAATCCTCTTAGCGCTCAATGACAACAAAACCCCCAAACTTATTTTTTGCCCCACAGAACTCACAGAATAAATTAAATCAGAATCCATTAGAGACGCTTCTGGTGTTTTCCCGAGGGTTACATTCTACTATCACATACTTTGACTCATTCTCAGCAGTGCAACATAGAGATTCTCCAAGCGATGACAACAGCACCTCGCAGAAATGCCATTTCTACCAAACTCCACCAGACTACTTTTTAGTGTGGTCAGAGAAAAGCAGGTCATCAGACAAGACCTAGTGCAACTAGGAGACAGATGAAGAAACTAGTGGCCTATTACAGATAGGATGCCGCCCAGAAACGCTACAGAAAACAGAAGAAAAACCACATAGGAAGGAAAACCCCCAAAAAATTCAATGTACGGAAGGCGCACCCTCCTGAGTCTACCAGGGAACACAGAAAAGGCTTGGCTAAATGGACAGATTTTAGCCCAAGCTAAGGCTGCCTAGTTGTTACACAGCTCATAATGCAATTTCATTTGGCTCAAGCCAAACCCAAACATCTGTTCCATTGAATCAGCAAGAAACCTGTATTGTGAGTTGTTTCTCGCACTTCGTTTCTTTCCTAGCAGCTGTTCTTTTGCGCTACGGGCATCACATCTGTCCACATACAGGTTCTTTTGAAATTATTTAAATTTAATCTGAATTGTTTTAAACTACAGAGGCTATTAAATGCCTGGCACATTGAGAAAGAAGTTAACGAAGGACAGAGAAGATACAGTACAGGTAGTAGCGTTAGACCATAATGCCATCACACAGGACTGGAAGATACATAATTTAACAAAAAAAAAAAAAAAAGAAAAGTTTTTTCATATATTTAAAATGCAATCGGGATGATTCCTTCTGGCGTTCTACAACGCTGCGGTGTCAAGTGCAGCAAGTGTTCTCAAGTGCAGAAATGTTCTGCGCTGAGCCGGGCCTCAGTCGGCCGCTATTGTCCCCACAAACAGGCAGGAAATCAGGAGACACAAAGCACAAGAGGGTTGGCCAGTGGGCACAAAGGAAGTCTGTGAAAGAGTTCGGACTACGGCCCAGGTTTCTCAGCTTTTGCCGTCCCGCTTTAAGGAACTCAAGCAATGTCCGATTTGCCTCCGTTTACAGAATACATACCCAGATTTTATTGTTTTGGAAATATATTCACTGCGTATAGTACGTTCTCCGCACGTCGCGTACAGCTGAAGCGAGGGGACTCCTTCTTCTCAACCTCACTAAACGCTAAGCACACAGTAATTAATATAGCCTCCACATTGAGTACGAGTCACGCACCAGGGAAATCGTAGAAGCCCGGTCTCATGTTTTGTCTCCCCAAGTCAAACAATTAACAGAGGCGTGAGGCAACGGAGGTAGCGGAGAGTAGGCTTTTTAAGTGAGAGGGTGCGGACAGCCGTTCTGCAGGGGGAGCAAATGGCCTCGGGCAAGCTCAAACTCAGTGCAAAGTCTGAGGGTCTCCGTAAAGCAGGGACAGGTTGCTGTGATGCTTCAGCACTGAAAGCACGTAAAAAAGTTAGCAAATATTCTAAAGGAAAGCACTCAACAGGACAGTGCTAAACTACACCGTATTTTCTGCCACCAAGAGGGGGATGTGAGGTGACTCACTCACATCGATGAGTTATACCAACTAAGTACAAACTGCGAGAGTTAGCATAGAAGCTAAAGAAAAATAATAAATGGCCTTTCTGAGACATTAGAAAGGCAATTTATCTGCTCCTGTCTCTCCTTTTGTACTCGGCTTGAGTACCAGTCGGAATATTTTGATGCTTGCCCATCTTTAGTCGCAAGCCACGTGAGCTGAATTCAGATTAAGCAGTAAAGAAAAAAAGACTTCCCAGAATATATATTGTGTTTATTTAGGCCAGACCAACTTGGACGAAAGTGCAAAATCAATCAAAGCCTAAAAGGAAGCTGGCAAACTGTCAGTGCCTCAGCACATCCTCGCTGCGCTTCCTCCACGAGAAAGACAACGGTGAGGGGCTGAGAAATTCTTAGCGGTTATAACGTAACATTGGTTTATACAACAACATGATGAGACAAGGTGATACAGAGACCTTAATTCATGACTGCACACCGAAGCTGTCATTTTGATGACTTGTTTGGGCAGGAGTGGTAGTGGCCGGGTGATAGATTATTCTCCCTTTATCCTGCCACAATGACATCTGCTTTATTCACAGATCAGCCACCAGTTGCTACAACAACGCCAGTGTGCTTTAGAAAATGTTGTTGAGCTGCTGAGAGAATCTTGGCTACCCATTAGCAAAATGTTAACTATGCAAAACCAAATAGCGTTTGGTTTTGTTGTAGGAAAGAAGTCAATGTTCCGCAATAAGTAAGAATGTCAGAAAGAATTTACATTCAAAAAGTAGAGAAGGGGTTTAACCCATGATATCACCGTGATTCAAAAATCCCCCTGGAATTCATTAGTGAGACATTAGGCCTGAAGAATAGAGAAAATAAATAACGAGTTTTAAAAAGAAAGAACAAATACACTTTCCTCTGAGCAGCTTGTTGTCTGCAGCATTTTAACACGTCCGTTGCCCTTTCACTTTTCCTGTTCATTATCTTAGATTTTTACACAGTAATCCTTTGCTAATAGGGTTTTATTTATTTTTATTTATCTCTTTCCTTCCCACTCAGCACTTTGAGGGGACTCTAGGTGCTGCTAAACCACGCTAGGAAACTCATCTGGCTGCCAGTAAAGTCCCGTGCTCCCGCTTCGGCAGAAGGTGAGAGAACCTCACACTCCCAACATATTCCTTAGAAAGCCAATTATAGGAAAGCATTTGCAGGCGTTTGCAGGAGGAATAGCTTTGTCCTCCAGCCAAAGAACGCAGCATCGCGTTTTCGAGCCAAACGGGGCATGCCGTGCCTGAGGAAACAGGAGCAGCACCGGGAGCAGGTGAACGCCCCCCTGAGAAGTTAACTGCGGGTGGCATAGTGAAGCTACATGGCCAAAAGCACTGAAATCTTCAGCGGCTCAAGTAGCTACTTTGTGGAAAACGTGTCCGAGCTGCAATGTTTAGAGTGAAATTCCTCCAGTTTCTGGGAAAGGGCTGCTTGTCGTCTCCCGAGTGATTCACGTCAGTGGCTGCCTGCCACTGGCGGTGATGTTAATACGTGTCGGATGGCATCTAACGCCGCGAGCGGTTTCCCCTGCTCCCGATCCCTGCTTTCTTGTGAAATAGAATGGGTCTATCTGTCTTGGTCATAATTTTTTTCCACCTCGAAGTTAAGTGAATATAATTCTTAATTTGTTTTCCGAATGACTCAGACAATTTTCTTCCCTTTGTCTCCCCAGCAAGATCGGATCGATTTTACAATGTGTTGTACTTCAAATTTAACTTCATTAAATGTTTATAACATTAAGAGGCTAATGACATAAGCCTTGTCTGTGATATTTATAGGCTTTACGAAGATACTGAGACCTGAAAGGACTGAAGTTCAGCTGCATTCCTTGAGAACTAATTTAAACACCTGTTCTCATCTGTAAAACACAAAATACTACTACTATTTCAGGGCTATCACGTTAATTTAACTGCAAGTTTATAAACCACATTTACCGTTGGAGTTAGAAATCTAAAACCAGCCCGTGATAGATCATAGGTGCATTGTTTTTCTGTCACAGTAAATAGGTCCCAGACGTTAATCTAACGATCGAGTTACAAACCAAGCTGGAGAAATTTTAAGCTACTGATTACTGGGAGAATATACACGAAAAATCACCAGCAGCCATTTTCGCTACGTTCTAAACACTTATGATAGTCCCCTCCTCAAAGTGGCTTACTGGGTCGTACGTGCCCTCCATTTTACTATTTTTAATAGGTGCTTTCACGTTATGATTGCAAAACCATATTTTTAAATGAGGAATGCACCTGTATTTTGCTGCTCAGCACCACCCTGTCCAGCTACCGTGTCTGGTTTTGCTCCTCGATCCCGAGCTTTCTGCTTCTTCCAGAGATTCTTTCTAGAGCTGCTGATGTTCAGTCTGTCGGAATTAAAGGGAGATCGTGAATACTCGCACCAGCGCTGAATTATATTCCAATAGAATGTTAATTTTCAGAGGAGTACAGCTAGCGTAGTACATTCTAGCGTAACTGAGCAGCAGTTTAAATTCGGATTTCAGTTGGTCTCACGTATATCCAGAACGAACGTACGGTACTCGATGTTGTTCTTTCAGACTTTATGCGGTTCAAGACTAAGTCAGGAGATCAGCATGTCTACCCAAAGCTGTGGCGATTCACTCAGGGTTTCCTCTTTTCAGAGGCTAAAGTTCACCCTCAACTTTAAAGAAAGAACACGGCACAAAAGGTAATCTTTAAAAGGCCTCTGTGTATCACAGGTACGGCAAGCAAAGAGAAAGGCGGTATTCGCCAGCATCGTTGTCATGACTACAAACTGAAACCTCTATCTTCCACGTGTATGGTATGTAACCTGGGAAAAGTCCAAAGACCATCCTTAAAAAGCCACTAACGTCTGATCGCAGTCCAGAGCCGGCTCAGCCCCGAAGCCGATCTGCTCAGCGAAGCAGCGCCGTCGGGTGCCGCGCTCGCTCGGCCGCTGTCGGCCCACACCAACAGCCGTTCTTTCGCCTATCCCCCGTGTTCGTGTGCAGTACTGGCAAAGAGGGCGGTTTCTCTCACGGCTCTCCAGCTAAAAACTAGCACGTATCCTTACTGCCCTATGGACTGCCATTTTAAGCTAATTATATACTAGGAACTTTATTTCCTGAAAATGTACGTTGCCTTACCAAGAGGTATGGATAACATCTTCATCTGCCAGAAACAGGATTAGTTTTGACAGAGTTATGTTTACAAACATAAAATTTATCACTTTTTTTTTTTTTTTTAAATAGCACCTGTGTACACCTGGAACGAGACAGTAGCTAATGATTTATGTCGGACAGTGACAACGGCTGGTTTTGCTGGAACTATGCCATAACTTAGTGTCTGTTACTCTGCCCTGTTGGGTCAAGACAACACATCAGTCAAGTAAATCACTTAAGTAAATTATTGAGAACTTAAATTGACTTTTTCTGCATAATATGTAATTACTTCCTTGAATCAACATTCCCTTACATCACCGATCTAAAAAGCTTTCTATTTATTTTTTAACCGAACATTGATTGAATTTAAATTACAGCCAGCATGTACTATTTACCTGAAGTTCAGATTCTAGGGAACAACCTTCCCAGCAACTTTGGCAGCCTTTGCTTGCAGTGCCTTGCCACCCACACGCCCACGTCGCTCGGCACAGCGAGACTCAGAGCTGCAGGTTTGCCCGTCACGTTCGCAGCACAAAAACGAGCCTGATGCATCTGCTGAAACCTACAGTGCCAAGACGCTTGAAATTAAATTGCCGGGAGGCCTGGAGATGCTGAAGGTAGCGCAGCGCTACAGGGAAAGACGAAAGACAAGTTTGCAACCTCAAGTTCTCACCGAGATGTTGTGAAGCAATGAGGATTTTTGCTGTAGCCAGCAAGACAGTTAAAGCCCAGAACTGAGAATTACAAGCGCAAAAGCTCCACGGGGACTAGAGATCTCTAAAATCCCACAAGGCTGTATCTAGCACTGACTACGCCTATGCTCCTGTCACGAGCGTAGAAGAAAACCCAAATATGCAGATGTTACTCATACCGTTACAAGCAAGAGAGATCTTGGCGGATCACGTTCTGCTCCGGAGCCCTCGCCCTTACTTCAGCCACAGGGTGCACGTACGTGGCACCGCAGTAGCGTCAGAGCTCGCAGCCCTGAGTCAGAGGAACTTGGCCAGGTCAGCTGCTCTGCACAGATTTGTGAGCCTTCATCTATAGTGCGAAGACAATTCAGTTAGCAGGATGCGGGCCTGGACCACTGGAATCACCTCCAACGTTAGGAAGAAAACCCTCCGAGTGAAAATATCCTTCCTGTCAGATCGTTGTTGTGTCCCGTCCTCTATCACCCTCCCCAAAACCACCCTTCAAAAACCATTAAAAAACCCCCCAAAAAAATCACAAATCACTCTGTAAAGTATTTTTTCTGCTTTAAGAGACGATCAAGTGGAAACAAATACCGATCATTTTCAAGCGTCTGCGTGCAAGTTTGGTGGAGGGGAGGAGAGGCGGGAAGGAGATTCTGGAGTCGAAGAAGGAAGTTCACGAGCTGGAGGAGTCTCACAGTAACAGCGCTCACACAGACAGAGGTCACGCGCCCTGTGCTGCTTTGAGCACAGATAAAAAGCCCCTTAAAGTTCGAAGCTGTGATCAAGCGACCCTGGGCTGCAAAGCATGTCTGGCTTTAAGAAGAGGCCGAGAAGGTGGCTGCCGATGCTAGCAAGGGCTAGCAGGAGATCAAATCTGTCAATGTGCAGCATTTAATATTCCTTAGTCAGAATTGTTTCCGGTGAAAATTGGCAGAAGGGGTGAATATAATTCTCTCAGTATTTTATTAGTGAGATGGGAAGTTAATGGGAAAGGGCAGCTAAAAGTACTGCTGCTAAGGCTAGAAAAAGACATTGAAGTCAGAGCTGTCATGGATTACACCCAAGGTCACAGAATCCAGTCACAGGAATTGATTGGTGATATTTACAACTCAACAAATTGCTTCGAGCAAGTGTGACATCATGCCCTACACTATTTACCAGAGGGACTACATAGAGTGAGGCTATAAAATAACTCATCAGTCCACGAGTAGGTTAATGTAGTTGGAGTGATCTTGAGCTAGAATAATTCTAATCTCCCAGTCAACTACTCTGTACGAAGCTGCGACTGTGTGAACCTAGGAAAGCACGAAGGGTGGTGTTAGTCGAGCTCACACACTCCTGAGCGCTCCGCTGCCTACCATTCACGGCAATCCCTTTTATTCAAATGTGAGATTAGAGAAAGCCGCCATTTAATGCATTTAATTGTATTTTAATTAAGAACCATTTAAAAAAAGCAAACTCTGACTTGTCTCTGTTGCAACAGCAAAAAGTGAAGCCGCTCAGCGCATCAGCAGACGAAACAGCATTCTGCGGCCAAGTCGGCTCATGCCTGTATCGTATCCTCAGAGCTTCTCATTAGCAGACAGTTATGGACACTTGGACCGATCCTTTGTTTCTCTCTTTACCACGTATCTCCCTTCAAGTTTTACAACACAAAAGGTTCGTTTCGTGCTGGTGTGTTTTACATCAGTTGACTGTGGACAGACACCAGGGAATCCTGACACGGGAGCCATTTCGTAGGCTGCCCGAGGCCTGGGAAGACAAGCAGCTGGAGGACCGAGGTCCCCCCCTGCCCTGGCGGGGGTATGCAGCGGGACGCTTCCGCCACACACGCCCCAGAAGAAATCTGGAGATAGGAGCGCTCCTGCACCCTGCGGCCAACAGGGAGATGGGGCCGGCCTTGGCTCAGAGCACCAGCCCAGCGGCCGAGGGAACCGCTCCTGTGGTGCTGACGTGTGCTCCGTCTCCCGCTCTCCCTCCAGCCCCGTACCCACGCAGCTCCTCCGCAGGCCGTGCGCTGTGCCCCCAAGCACGCCGCCGAGCTGCCCACAGGGGCAGGGTGTCCTCAGGCCCTGACCGTCTTGCTCAGTGGTGCACGGTTTTTCACTATAAAGAGGGCAGCTTTTTCATTTGGCAAAGGAGGCAAACCCCCTTTCGTGTAACTGCGTGTGCTTCAAGGTGCGTGGACTTTGACCGACTGGTTTGTACAATCAGACTTTTCCTCTTGCCCCTTGGAATCTGTCATTTTTCTAATGCATTGCATTACACAGTAAATTGAATGTGGGTTTGGTTTTCTTTTTGCTGACCTTTATGAATCCTCTTGAGTGATCTGTGGATGGGATCAGCAAACAAATTTTGTTCTAGCTCTCCAAATCCTGACACATGAATTGATTTCAGCAGGACACATTAAGCGAATGATGGATCTCTGCCAAAAGGGCATGTAGGATTCTGCAAGGGGGAGGGGAAGAAGGAGACTTTGCTTTCTCCCTTTTTTCTGCTTCTTAGCCAGTCTTGTAAAGAAAGGGCAAAAGCACTTAAATTCATTGCTCTCAAAGTAAATTGGTTTTCTTGTCTACCCTCTCAGAAGTCCTTTTTCTTCCGGGCTTATCCCGTTGTTGCCTTCCTCATCCTTAAAGCAAAAAGAGGCGAGATGTCCTCTCAGCCCCAGGGCCGCGTCCGCCCCGTGGGCGGTTGCAGCGCTGCTTCACCGAGATGCGTGCTTCGTGGGTTCGGCTTCCCCCTGGCCGCCTTGGCATCGCCACCTCTGCCGACTGCTTTCTAAGGCTCAGCTGACAGTTTCTCAAGCGCATTAAGGCTGGCAACAAGAGCGGGGCTGTTGTAATAAATGACAGTAAGATCACAAGCTTGACGGAGCTTGTTCCTCTCCGTTCGCAGCTCTCTTGAGAAGTTTTCAGAGGCTGTAGTTATCGCCCTGTTCTGTATGCCGAGCCAGAGCTTTTGATGCTAATTTGTTGGCACTGCAAACTCCCACTGCAAACGATAGATCCCATGACCTTCTTCAGTTACAGATAACACGAACTACAGTTATATTTAAGTGGCATATTGGTTAACCTCAGTGGCTTGCAGTACTTTCCTTTGACTCAATTTCTAACGTTAATAAAGGGTTACATTACAAAGGCACCTTGGCGTTTCTCACAGGGAAACCTAGCCAACGAGCTCTTTCTTGTGCGCAGTTTTCCTCACCGAGTTTCTGTTTTAGCCAGGCCGTGCATTACAAATGCTCTGAAACACCAGCAGCAATGAAGACATTAACACTGCGCTAGGATAGGTGTTCTGGCAAAATCCTTTCAAAATTAGATGCGCTTGGTAGTAACTATTGCTGCTGCTATCAGTTTCAAAGCCTCTGAAAGGGTTTGTGGACAGAATGACCACATAAAATCTGGTCTGGCTCCCCTCATCCAGTGGGAATACTGGATAAATAAAGACCACTAACAAGAGAATGGGACGGGAGACATGCATGATTTTTGCCTTCAAGAACACGAGACACAGCCACCTCGCTAAGACAATCTGCGAAACCCAGCTCCGCTTGTGTTTTGAGGGATTTGAGTGGTGTTGCATTTTGCAGTCAGAATTGAATTTTCTCACGCACACGTACACACATTTCAACGTTCGGTGCCTGACACCAAGAAACCTTTGTTACAACCCTTGAAAACTGATTGCTGTCAGCCGTTAGCAGGAACACGCCAGCTGCTCCTACCTGCGTTCGTGGAGCACGCAGCAGCTCTCTGCAATAACACCCTCCGGAACCCACATCATGGAGCAGTAACCGGTGACCGCGCATCAGGAAGCGCGTTATATACGCATTACTTCTGTGTTGATTCGAGGGGAGAATGAATGCCTAGCGGTGACAAAGCCTACCTGTCACAAGGTGGTGACAGTCAGCATTTCAGCTCCTGGGGAAAGCTGCAGACCAAACTGCCGCATTGTCTAGAAGCAGCAATAGAGCCAACAAGGAGATAAAAGTCCTAACCTTTCTGGAAAGACTTGGACAGTGTCCTTTGGCAGCTCTTCCACTCTTAAAGCCAACACACTTCCCTCCATTGAGGAACAGAATTTTCTTCCTTATCGAATAAACCCCAATCTTTTTATATTAAGCTAATCACATAATAACAAAGCAATGAGGGTGTAGAGTTCGGGTTACCAGAAAGCAAGCCACGTCCCCTTAGTGTATTTTAATAAGCTGCAGAACCGAATACATCACGCTTTCTTCTAGACATGTGGATAACCAAACTTACAACACTTCCCACTGTGAAAGCCTAAGACACATCGTTCTTCAGTACTACTCCCAAAAGTCTATTTCCTATTATCCCAAGCAGACTTAGCTTGATCAACATTGTTCTCACAAGAAAAACGATTCATCACTTCTTCATCTCCTCTGCATCCTAGCAACAGAGTGGCCACTTACTTTCACCGATGGAGCAAGGCAGCCGCGACGGGCTGTATATACTGCTTTTCCTTCAGCCCTAGATGTGAAACTCGATGAAGGGGTAAAATCCGTGTGAGTTCTTGTTGTCGTTGACATTTCAATCAAATTATTCTATGGATATTTGCTCAAAAATGGTACTCTCCAGAGCAAAACCAGCAGCATCCACAAAGTGTGCTTCTGACCAGAGCTTTACACTTACGTGGGCTTTTAGTCACCCTCAAAGGAGGATTGGTTGCAACCAAAAGCAAAAGTCAAAATAGAGCTACACAGATTTTTCTGCTTCTCTGAAAGACATTCAATGCACAACAAAATATTCAGTAACACTTAAAATTTACTTCATATGGCTATATGATATCTATAGCTACTTTTATCTATAACTATCTAAAAATCTCCACAGGATTTTAGCGGACAATGACATTTTTGTCTTACTACTAGTAGTCGTGTGCGGCCGTAGTAAATTTAGCCTTGTATGTTGTACAGTCTTTAGCTTGTATGTTAAGAACGGTGTCATCGTCATCACAGAATCCCTGCTCCATGTTACAGTCGAATCCATGCCCCTAGATCTCAGGAAGTCATCGTTCTTCTGAGACGTAGCACAGCAGGACCTGCAGTACGTAGTGATAAAGTTTACGTCAAATGCATGCACAGCTGTCAGGTTACAACAGCGTTTCAGGATACCAGTAATTTGTGTACGCACATAGTACACAGGCCACGTCGGAAGTCCAAAAGTGAAAAAGTATGGAAAAACCAGTGCGTTCCAAACTTTAAAAGTGTTGTGGCTTTCTTTTTTTTTTTTGAACAAGGTTGTTCTTTTACGGTTCAGTCAACACAGCACATAATTTAGAGCTGCTCTTCACTCTGGTGTGCTGCTACCAAAGGGAAAGAAGGTGCAGACAGCTGCTCATTCCTGCTCAAGATAAACAAGTTCCAGAACATTTACCTTCTTTAAAGACACATAGAAGAGACTAGCAAGCAAAAAAAGCTACTGACAGTAAGCTTCTGCATCTAAAAAACAGAACAAAATGAACGGGTACCAATCTATGCAGATAGATTCCATTTACAACTGTGTTTCTCATCCATTCCCTTCAGTTCTCCATCCCAGTACCTCTGTCTTTCATACACCAGCTCCTCTCCCCTTACTCTTATTTCTTTATTCTCACTAGTACCATCTCACCATTCATTGCTTGATTATAGAGAACCAGGTAAATTCAATCCAGTAAGGCAAATCTGCTCCTTGTTTCCACTATATCACATCTGAGTCTATTATGTGCCAAAATTGCCTTGGACCTTCTAAAAGCTGATGTAGTTACATAAACAAAAAGTCATTATTGAATTGGCTACAGATCTGCTCATTCATCTAATTCCTCAGTACTTTGTTCAAGAATGTTAACTATCATTAACCAGCTTGCTTTTGTTACCGAGGTTTGTCTTTGGTTTGCCATGGACAAGACTGCTGAAATTCGGTTCTGTTGTCTGACTTGCATCTTGTTGAAGTTTACAAACTGGAATTATACAGTATGAAATGATGAATGGGGATCGAGTCATTTCATATATTAGCATTTCGTACTTGCTTAAACGAGACAATCAATTAAGATAATTTCTACAACATGCAATTGTTCCTACACATCTCAAGTAAAGAAATACTACAACTTCACTATGTCATAGTAAGTCTGAACATCCAAATACCTTTTAATCCTTTCAGTGAGATTTATGATCACGCAAATGACACATCTTCTCCTCCTTATTACTAAAATAAGGCGTTAGTATATGACGGAGATACCAGCACCTGACATGTCTAGAACATTTAAACCCATACAGCAATGCACCTACATTGCAGCATGTTCACTCTTAAACAAGTGATTCTCCTGGAAAAGATTTTTCTCTTTTTTGTACTTCCTGGAAATATTTATCAGCAACTCAATATAGTTAAGGAAAGCATTCTGCTTTTAAACACATTAGGTGAGATTATGCTGCCAGTAAACAGGGTACCCAGGTGCAGTAAGGCCCAGAAGAGGCAAAGTCTGTCTTCAGTCCTATGTTACAACACCCGGGAAGTGCAGAATAGTTGCAGTTTACGAATGCAGGAGCCGTCCACCGGGGATGAGTTACCCACCCAACTCGCTTTTCCTTTTCTCCCAGTTGCTAAAGGTGATGAGCAGGATACAGCAATCAGTAAGATAGAGAGGTCTTAAAAACGACATTAGAAAACCAGAGGGTCTTCCCAAATGCTTAGCGCCAAGTGTCACTCCATTTCTAGACCACAGAAGAGATAGCGAGATCGATCTGCCGGCTTCCATGGACTGCACATAGCGTAAGACTCATTCGATGGCACCCCACTCAGTTACGTGGTGTCGCTGATGCCACCAACCTTTATATTTTATGCAGCTGCAGGTGAATTTGCAACTAACTGTGTACTGTTCTGAAGCAATCCTTGAGCTACAGGCCCCTTGCCTTGGCATTCACAATTCCCGGCAGACCCCAACAGCTCCTTCTCCTGTGCACACTGCTTCCCTTCTCCACCTCCCTGAGCACCAAACCACCTTGACTCTTTCTAGACTAGTTCCATTTCCTTCCTATAGCAGTCTCAATACAAAAGGTACCTTCTTGGATTGATATTAGTATTTTGAGGTAATTGCATTAGATTGATGCCCTGCTTCTTCAGTTACTGCTTTGGCAGTTATAAAACATTAACTAACAAAGTCAAAGATCAGTAGGTTTATTGAACGACTGAATATTTACAAGTATATTGTACTTTAAATTATTCCTCAGCTTTCAAGAGTAACTATTATAATGTACATTAATGTATTACCTTGAGCACTTCCTCCTACTAGATTTTAATGTAATGAGATAATTCTCTTCCTTCAAGAGCAGTATTCATATCAACACAAGAGAGAAAACACATTTATTCCTTCCTTCTGTGGACTATTTGGAGTAACTCCATAGTCCATTCTTACAACTGGTTGTTAAAGCACAGGTAGTTCAACTCAACTAAGTGGACTGAAATCACACACAAGTTCGAACAGCTGAGGAACACCGTGACGTTAGCAGAGCAATCAAGCGATGCTCTGCTACATTTAATAATGTAACGATGGAAAAATAATCCCCAAACACCCACAAAACACACGGTGTTAAAAACTACATTACAATGTGAGACATCAAGGCGTGTATTACTCAGGACAGCTGAATTCACATAGTCAAATGTCATTACACGAGAATTAGGCTACTTAGGTTTGCATTTTGCAGGGGGCCTATTATTTCATGATTTAGAGCACATTGTCTCATTCTCTAAGCTATAAAGCATTACAAATAGGATTTGCAGGGTGAGTGTTTCAGTTTTTAAATGAAAACCTTGCTATAAAACAAACAAAATGAAGATCTGTACAACTACGCAGGAAGAGTGGAGACAAGTACAGCATAACCACGACCAGCTGCCTTCTATTAGACTACTTATTCAGGTTACAGAATTCTTTAGTAGAAAGACACTCCCTGAAAACAAACAAAACCCCCCTCCTCAGTGAAATGCACCTCTAATGTAAGACTGCATGGGAAAAATATTAGTGTTCTCTACAATGGCTAAGGTCATGCCTGATGAGCACTGAAGAACCATGACTACACGAAGACCAAGCGCAGGGCTTTCATTCTGCAAGACCCTTGTGTTCACCCAAACATGGCTTAGTGACTGCTGGCAAGAGACTCGTACTAGACTCCTTAATTCTGGTATGTCCTGTCACATAGATGTGCCACAGTGTCATTTTCTAATTAAAGAACAATGATCTGGACTGTGCTCTGGGATGATGTAGACCCATATATTTAATATAGTCTCATACTGAAGCCTAAAAACCTGTAATTTATCTCTCCTTCCGTGCTTGTGAATTTCAGTATAGCAGCCAAAATATTCAAACATAGAAAGAAGCTCTTCAAATTTTCCAACTCAATTTCTGCAGACCAAGTTGGTACAGATAGTTATGTCAGTTATCACCTATCCTGAAACAGAACTTTCTGAGCCATTTAAGCACAAATTCTGAGGCTGTCCTTTGAAACACAGATGAAGTCCTTGACTAATGCTGTTGTGAACTGAAGTAAATTCAGATTCCATCAGGGTGGTTTGAAATGCAGGATTTGGCTAAGAACAGATTATCTCCCAACATTTAAACGTTTCAGTCTTTTCTTGGATTTCATTGTCTTTCATTTGTTGAGATTTAATCCAGGAACAGGGAATGACGGGGTCTTTTCGAACTGCCCCTTCGGATGGCTTTTTGCCACATCACTCCCCTTTCACTCTGTCACTTGTGCAAACCATTAAAAACGTCTTTTGATCTCACTGGCCACATGCATTTCAATAACAGGTACCTCCTTCTGCTTGTTCCCCATACTGCATCTTACACCCGGACTTAAGCCAGCTTGCAGTTCAGAAGATTCTCAGAGACAGGAGCAATGGATACATTCCAACTTCACAGAGCGCACCGACAATTTTGAGTTCCAGCAGAGAGAAAAATCTTTACAGTTTATGACAGAAGAGAGCAGTCATTCTTGAGTGTCATGGGTTGTATGGTTTCCTACCTTTTTTCCGAATTCCTTCAAATATCTTCAAATTTCCCTCACAGTGGATCCTTACTGGTTTCACTGAAGCCTTCAACCAGTAGTCAGTAACTCTGTCAAACCACAATAGCATCTGACTTATGTCCAAGTTGCTACTTACAGGCTCTATGGAATTGCTCTGTTGGTTTGTCACTTCTGTTTTGTTTAAGACCAAATTAAAGCATGAGGATTAACTGGGTTTGGATACCAAAACATCTAATCACAAATATATATAATTTTATGAATTACACTCCTTCTCTTTCCCACGGCAGAGGCAACGCGGTTCAGGAAGAGAGTCTGGCAGGTCAGTGTAGTGGTACTAGTAGTCCTGGTGAAGGGTTGTGGGTTACCTCAAGTTCTCCCTGTTCTCTTGGTGCTGGAAAGATCACTCCAAATTGCGGTGCAAGATGTTGGGGTCCCCTTGGAGTATTTCAGGTTCTCCCTCCTTTCTGGCTTCCCTCTGAACATTCTTTCCCGGCATCTCTGCCCCCCAGAGTATTTAAAAAAAAAATCCTGTAGTTTCCCTACTTAGAGAACTGGGCAAAGAATAGCTCTTTGGTGACTAATCCATCGATCGTGCTGCCGTATTCTAACCTGCTGTTGTTGTCGTTGATGCTCACAGGTTGCTTAATCAGAACACTTCTGGCCAGGTTTGCACTTCTTCATGATGAACAGATTGTTTGGATAGTTCGGCTCTTTATTTCCTTGAGCATACAAACACTAATCAAGGTTCATTCTGTTTGGGACGAGGGGTTGGTCATATTTTGTATACTTCCATTAAAACATCCATGTAAGAGGGATAAATTTATTTTGTCAGTGAAGAATATATATATATACATCTCCTCTAAAACGAGTGATGTGATGAGTGATGAACTTAGATTTAAGTTCTGTGTTTCATGAAAGCTACAGAAGCATGAATTCCTTGCTCAAGGACCAAATGCTGATTATTAGACGGAGGGAAGTGCTCACACCAAGCAAAGCAAAGAAGTCCCACAGAAAATACGTTAATTTTGTCTGCGGAGTCTCACGTGTCAAAATTTCATTGAAGTTAATCGCAAATCACGACTGGAGTCAAAATTAATCTGCTGAACTACTTTTCACATGTATTCACAATCTGTGCACTAGTGATACGAGGGTGTTTAAAGCTCTTCATGTGAACAGTTGTTAACTGACTCGGGTTTGTAAACACTTTAAAAAATTCTTGCAACTTAAGGAAATCTTATTATGATTGGGGAAAATTCCTATCCTTTCTCCTCATACTAGGCAGCCAGAAAACTAGGATGCTTTAAATTCCTTGAATTTAAAGGAGTTTGAGATGTGCTTTGAAATTAGAAATGTATTTCCTCTTCCTGTCTCAATTTCCATTTACTCTGAATGGCTGAAGTTACTCTAAAAATGTTTTGTATTTAACAGAAAAATTAACAGCAAACAGATCAAACGCAGGGCATTTCAGAACGCAGAGCATGTCTTTTTCTTCCCTCCCTACCTGCTTCTTTGCCAGTTAAAAGAAAGAAAGTGGGGCCATGGTATGATGAAGGAAGCCCAAACCGCACCGATCTTGTAGGTGTATGCATGTGGGAAATCAGAAGGAACATATGAGAGGAAATACGGTTCTCATTCCGTCTCCAAGAATTTTCCCTTTCCTATCTGTGATGGTGCACAGCCCTGGGGAGCACGGTGACTCTCCCACAAACCCGGTCCTTCCACAGCCCCTCTGTTGTCCTGACCACGTGGTTATTCAGAGTTGAATAGACCAGAAAAACATTCTGGCCCTTCAGTTTAAATTAGTTTTCCCAAATACTTTATAAGCAAGAGAAATATAATGAAGGTACATCCAAGCTATTTAGAGCACTCGGAAAGCCTCGCACCATGGCACACGTGAACTCGCCCCAGCGAGGCAGCGTGCTGGAGCGCAGTGTGGTCTCCTCCAGGCACGGCTGCGCCCTCAGTCCAACAACCGAGCTGTTTGCCGAGGCCGAGATCGCAGTCCTCAGAGTAGCTCTCATTCCTTGCATTTTTAAGAGAAGCAATTCTGACCCTTAACAGAAGCAGAACCACCAGTTGGTCGTTTCTCCGCTTCTCTTCTACCAACAGGTGACTTTGAGCTGAATTAGAATGGGACTTGGAATGAAAAATAGCCACTATTGCTCTGCAGCCTCTAATTACTCAAAGCTCTTAAGAAGCTCGTGTAGAATGGAAAAGCAGCAGTGTTATTTTCATTTCTCTTTTCCCTTGTTGGTAACTTACACAGCATCTGAGGCATTTTCTTTGTGCACAAGGAGCTGGATCTATAAAACAGTCTGTACAACACACTTCGTCTAACGAAGCTGTTTGAGGTAAATAGCTCCTTGACACCCTTTGAGATTTTCTCTCCTCTTATTTCTTCTCCTTTTTAATTCCATCCCAGCAATTGCTAGCGCTCTGGCTGAATTCAAGGCCCTTCCTCTTCAGAGGCTGATTGTAGCAAGACTTAGATTGCTACCCCTTTCGAAGAAAAATGCCTCTTGACAGCTCTTTGGAATGAAGGGGGAGTTACGTGCAGGGCTGACACTGGCAGAAAGAGTTGGCTCTCACCGTTTCGTGGAGCTGCATAATGAATGAAATGTTTAACAGAAGAGAGGATGTAGGGCTGGCAACATGTATTAGTTAAAGGGCTTTTTGAAGCCGTCTGTCCACCAGCTTTAGCCACTACTGAATGAAAATTTGTTTTGAAAGCAAGAAGGACAGACACTAATCTTCCAGCTCTTCATCCTCCACTGCAAGCCAACCAAAGACACTCGCAATGCCCAGGGAAGGAATGCCTTCCTCAGCGAAGGGAGGACTGCTTTACAATCATTTTAAATGGGAATGATGACAATACTTGTATCGGCTAACAGTATTTATAAATGCAAAGTACCAATAAGGACCGAAAAAGTGAAAGTCAGCTGCGTAAAAATGAGCTACCGCTTATGTGCACTTCAAAGTGCAAAGTAACAGAATTTTAGATAAACCAAAGAGCACTTCAGCCTCTTTTCCAAGAATAAAACTGCAGTTTAGCGTACCAGTGAGAAGTCCTGACTTTTGGCTTCTCTCTTTAATCACTGAACCAAAACTTCCCTGCTATTATGGCTGGCCCTGCTGATGCTAATTTTGGAGGTGCCGTTCTTAACAATTTATGCTCACCTCTATTTCTGCACCAACTGAAGGACCTAACGACTCCCGTATTGTGGGGTTAATTTGTGGTATTTACTCTTCTCACAACTTGGACCAATTAAAAAGCTTACTAGTTGGTTAGTGCGAAACTAAGATTTGCTAAGAGCGTACAAACACTTTATTTAAAAGTTTATGAAACTACCAAACGAGAGTACAAATTGCAGACTTAAGAACTCGCTGCCATCACAGTTGTGAGCAAACAGTAAAAAGCAGAGATTGTTTCACACACAACAGAACATGAAAACGCAGTTACTCTCCGATAAAACTCATCATACTTGAGACGTGCTTCCTACCCAACACTGTGCGCTGTTGATTCAACACAAGTGCAAAACAGAATGAAACCATGTTTAACCACTAACCCCGTATTACCAAATGTGGGAAAATGACGTGTTAATTTATGCAACAGGATCTGAAGAGCAATGTAAAAGGAAAGAAAACCATCCAGGCAAATGTCTTGGGTGCGCCCTGGCCTACTGGATCCGTGCACCTGGCAAATCAGCAAACTAAAGCAAACAAATGTGGGAAGTAAGTTCATGTTTCTGAAGAAAAGAAAATAAGACAATTTCCCTCGCCCCCATTCTAAGTTTGCATTATTGTACTTTCCCAGGGCTATTCCATGGTAGTTGTTACCATCGTGCACAGCCGTTGTTTAGACAGCTTGAGCAGTGGCAACAGAAGTGAAGTACATATTTATGCAGTTGAAACTGTAGCATAGAAGTGCATCTTTGGTCCTAATTTCAGCAGGAAGAGATTATACGGAGAGAGTTAAAACGGATATAATGTTGAGGAAAAAGCAAGTCTTTGAAAGCTTTGTCCCAAAATGTTAAAAAGCAGCATTTGGACAACGTATCCTCTTAGCAGTACCTCACTCTTTAGGTTGCATGGTTTGCCATCTGGAGCCCAAATAGCTCACACAAAATTAGAGTCTGGAGACAACTCTGTGCAGCTCCAGCCCTGCTTACAGAATATTTTGCCATCAGCTCGCAAAGGGCCTATTTGTTAGCTACAGGGTGTATGCGTGCGCGGCACGAAGAAATAAGGTGACATTTGGAAATGTTTGCACTCCTCTGTTGGCAAAGCGGTGAGAATCTGTGCGTGAATCACGTACCTGCGAGACAGCTCTGGGACTCGGGGCCTGGAAGGCATTACAATGAACCACCAACAGGGATCGGCGTGGTCCTGCGCGGGCGGTACGCAAGCCGGAGGCAAAGCTGGTAGGAGCCCCAAGGCGATCGAAATGGAGACCCTGCGGTGAACGATCAACTTAACCCCCAGGGGCCTGGAAAGCTGCGCTAAGAGACTCTGGCAAATCTGAGTACAGGCTTGGCTGGAAGAGCACAAACAGAGGGAAGGACTCACAGATCTTCAGGGACCTGGAGGAGTGGTGTTAGGGGAGGAAGCTGTAGAGCTGCATGTCCCAGAGCGCAGCAAACAGGAACAGCTAACAGACACAACAGTTTGCTATTACTGTTGCTGTATTTATTACCATTGATCAAAATATTTATCTGCAAAGCACAAATTTATTGAAGAGCTTAGTCCTTTGCTGTACTCAGAGCACCTAATAATTACCAGCCTTTTCAAAATAGTACATTGTAGAAAAATAAAGGAAAAAAAACGAAGGTGAAAGGTACCATCTACCAATTCCATCAGTGACATACTAGTCTGAGTAGGTGTGTGCGCAGTAGACTACAATTGGCTTCTGGGGAAAAAAAATGGTCGCTCTGACTTGTGCACTACTTTCGCCTCTCCATTTAATTTAAGCAGGGCTGGACAGAACAGATTAAAGCATAATATAATGAAAGGCAGAGAATGAGCTTTGTCCAAATGGAAATGGAGTTTGAATGAATAGTCATATAAAATAGAATGTGTATTCTTGTTTATGTGAAACAGGTATCTACGGACTAAAAGGACTGAAGAGTATCTATACAGGTCTACTTAAAACTGGAAAGAGAGAGGCAATTTGAAAAATAACTATTTTATCTGCTAGCGAGCTGATAAGGGAAGTGATGTGACTGAATGCTGCTTTTGTTTAAAAGCAACTGAAAAGATAAGAACCAGAATCCTTGCAGAGATGTGTGGCCAGGCTACATTGCTAGCTGGACACAACTTACAAAACCCAACCCCTAACACTAAGATGGCAAATTACTTACTTGGCAAATGCAGAAACATAGCCCTGGCTTGTGCCAACTCCCGGGCCCAGCTCCACCGAGGCACCTGAACAAAGGCCTTTCACAGGCAGTGTAATTGAGGCTACCCGAGTTAGTCAGGATGCTCAGGTGTATAGAGGGGCCTCACGGAGCGCCAGACAGAGACAAATTCACATGGAGTAAACGAAGCACTTTGCTGGCATGTGGACGTGGGTTCCGGAGGCTATTCCCAACACAGAAGACAATCACTGGCAGGTAATAAAGGAGGCATTTATGTGATATGTCAGCGGTTAGTGCAAAGCTTAAAAGAAATGAGATCATGTGGCAAGATAGCATTCTCTGCCTTTTCCCGAGGGGAAGGAGCATTACTGTTATTACTATAAGCCATTGTTACCGCTACTTCTTTGAAATAAAACGTGACACAGTATCGTCAGCTGATACTTGTGCGATCGCAGCTATCATAAATTGTGGTTTCCAGAATATTAATCTCCGGTTACGCTACGCAACTACCACACAAGTGTGCAGCACAGAGACAGACAGATCCCTAGGAAAAAAAACCCTCTAACAACCCTCAAACAAGGCTCCCCCCTGGTACTGCTTTACTCTGAGCTTTCACAAGTTAAAAAGAACAAACCAAAGAAAGAACAGGTTAACAGAACAAGTTTCGCTTGCCCTCTTGGCATAGACAGTGTAGGTTTAGCAATTTGCCCCAAGAAGACCAAAAGAAGCAAAGATTATCCAGTTGTTCATGCCCCACTTAGTAGGCTTTATCAGACTAATTTTCCATTTACCTTCTGTGTTTTATATAGAAAAATATCTCTAAAATAATCTTTCATTTGAAATGCAAATCTAATTGCTTGTTTAATGGACATGACAGGTACAATATGGTTCCTTTAAGATAGAGTATCTTGAGCAAAACAGTTTCGTTCCAGTTTCTTAGTACATGGAGAAAACATAAGTTAATGATACGATGTAAACATTGAAACATTTGAATTTATTGAAAATTCCAATTAATTTTTATGCTATCCATCAAATCTTCAATTTTTCTTTATAAAAGTCACAGGCATGCTATTCTTGTCTTTTCCAACTTTAAATGAAGCATATATATCACAACTGTGGTTTAAAAATGTGAACAGGTAAGTGAAGAACACACGAGCACCTTCTGAGATTGAACTGTTGTATATCTATTAAAACACTTGTTAAGCCACTAAATAGAGGGTTTTAAAAGCCAGCTCTGTCAGTACACCATATAATAGGTCACTTCAGCTATGGTTTAGTTACATCCAACTAAAGGTAAGAAGGTTCACCGTGCTAAAAAGTAGTAAGCAAATTAAACAAAAGAAAACAGTGTGCACATTTGCATTTATCCCTCTGTGACTTGCATCTAACTATCAGTTGATTTGTGACTGTAATTTTTTTTGTGATAACTAAATTACATCAGTTATTGAATGGGAAAGTTGTTGCCCGTGGATTCCAGGCCACGAATCAATGATGTCAGAGTGAGAAGTACTAGACGGAAGTAAATTTCCGAACTGTAGGAAAAGCATTCTACTTATTTTCAACATAAGCGTATAGAGTTGAAGTAAGCAAGTATATAACAGCATCAGAGCTATATAATAGCATCAGAACAGACTTCACTAAAAGAGCATTTCCCACAAAAGCCCAGTGCCAATTCAGTACAGAGTGTACGTTTGGTTTCTAAAATACTTCTGCAAAGACGTTTCCAAAACCTCCTTGATTATAATTCAGCTACCTCCCAAGGCTGGTCACAGTATTTGCCACTAATAATATCCAGGATCACCTCAACTACAGCTTCATACTTTCATTTGTAAAAGTCAAATATGGAATAACAGCAATATGCACAGTCACGCTTTCATTTCTGTTCAAAATACTCCCTTGTTTCCCTGAACTCTGCAGTCACGTGAGAGATGAGCAAAGAAAATCCTACAGTCCAACAGCTATTGAGTTTATATCATTACTCTCCAGGGAGCAATTTATCGCACGTGTAGAGAACGTTTTATTCAGTATGAGACCCTACAGCTGACAGACAGTGGTCCCAAACTGAGCTAAAGCTGAAGGGCAAGCAGACTAAAGCATCTGTTTCCATCTGCTCATATGTCGTAAAACATTTCATACGACAGAACTCCATAGAATAAACCAACACGCTTTTATGTATATTATAACGCAACCAACAGCCCCGTTTTTCTAAACACACATAGTCATGGCTTCCCATCACGACAATTTAAAACCTCAAAGTCAGGTGTGAGTGCATGGAGGGATTGAACTGAATAGCTAGAGACATGTTTATGCCACGTTTATGATTAACAGTGTAAATGGTCTTAGCTATCTGCCTAGCTATCTTCAAATCTGCATTTTATTACAGATCTCTCTGTAGAAGTGGTTGGAAAGAGCGTCCTAGAAGACGACAAGCTGTGCCACTTGTGCACTTAATGTGTTTCCCAAATCAAGAGTAGACAGGTGCGGAGGGGTTTACAGAAGAAGTAGTCAGGTTGTGGATGGAAAGCAACAACGACGCCGGCTCGAATAGATGAGTTTTGTTGATGACTTCAGTTGTTACCTTACTAACTTGAAACTGAAGCACTTTAGCACTGGAGAAATCCATGGTATAACGGAAGCACTTCAAAGCAAAATGAAGTGAAAAGTACATTGCTTTACAAAGACAGAGAAAAGTGTATACTCCTGCTGCGACAAGGAGATAGGGAGCACAGGACATATAAAATATGAACAGTGCGAAAATGGGGAGGAAGAGACAGAATCGGCTGATACATTTGGGGATATGAAGGATATGAAATAGATAAGGAAGTTCAGACAGCAAAAAGCAAGGGCTTAACAGATAAACCAGTAGAGTGAGGCTGTAATGTTGGATCCTGATGGGGGAAAATTAACAAGAGCCAGCACGTAGATGGCGAGTGAGGGACGTGATCTGGCTGACTGGGGGATGGGACTGTCTCAGCAGACAACCGGGAAAGTTTAAGGAGCAAGACAACCTACCTACCTTGGACAGAGGAAAGGGAGCAATCAGCAAAGCGAATTTGCTAACTCTTTCTGGTAGTATAGCGGTGAAGGAAGAAGATGCTGGAGATAAAGTAGAATTAATGAGATAGGCTGTGAGAGATGAAAAGACAATAGCAGAAAACTCTGTGGAGTGGAGCAATTCCATAACAGTAAGAGAAGCACAACCACGAGCCATGAAATTGCCTGTGCTCTTCATCTGCTGGGAAGGAGGAAATGTAGTAACAGGCACAGTAGCGAGCTCTGCAGTCCAAACTAAACTCTTTCTTACCCTCTTAACCTGTCCTAATTTACCATTCTATTATATTCCTTAGCTCACTTTATTACGTTCGGGGTGCTTAGTTTTGTTCATAGCGTCTTTAACGCACCCATAAAAGCATACAAGACCTACGACGTGGGAGATTTTAACTGTACATATTCCCTTAGGTATGGGGTGCCGCTCACTACGGTCCTCGCAGAGTTTGTACACAACACATTAACGACCCTGATGATGTTCATTCCTCTTACTGACCTGTCTATTAATTTGGGGGTTCCGCACTATCCACGTGTGCTCCATCTCCATTCTGCTCTGCGATGGAGTTTCCACCCATAACTTCAAAAGCTTAATGGACCGCCAGACACGCGGAGAGGGTGATATTATAGACAAGCGCTTGTTTTGAAAAGCTCACATTTCATTTTACTGAAAAACCTTGTACTTCACTCCAGGCAGCTCACAAAATTAAGACAGCAAGTGGGGTTTTATTTCTAGCTCGTACTTAGCAACCAAATTGCTGTGCAAGCTTGAACGGCAGATCCAAGTTTTGCCCCCATTTATACTTGCACAAGGGCACCAGGTGGGAAGAGTGGAACAGCACAAGCATAGCTGTTGGCAGAGCTCATCACAAAGCGTAACGTACACACCCAGGAACAATTAGAAACTGCAGAGGACAGATTGCGTATACCGAGGCAGCAGACAAGTGAAAATAACTGACAGCTTCTCCTAGTAAGCAGGGCTATCACAATGTGG
>VZSC01002814.1:9781-29145 GCA_013398225.1 Steatornis caripensis
AATTTAACCAGTTTAATACCATTTAAAATAAATATATATACCCACGCTGGTCTCATAATAACTGTCTCCAACTCCCTTTCAAAACATGCAAAATCATTTTGTGAACACCTTGCAGAGCCTCCAGAGAACATCAAGTGAACTCCGGGATCCTGATTACAGCAATGCTGGGTTTCAAATGCAAATAGCAAAGACTGATCATCTCTTCAGGCTGCTGTCAAGAGTTAGTACTCAAACTAATACCCGCTTTCAACTGCTGAACTATATGGCTGCAAAATACAGCTGGGCTGAAGGGATCTTGTAGCGACATGAGGGATTATCACAACCTTTTTCTTCCTTTCTGTGTGAACCAAAGAATTTGAACCTAGTCAACACTTTAATAAACATCTTGACTTGACATTCAAGAGTGATTTTTCCATTTCTATAACAGCCACAGGCAAACTATTAAAACAAGTTTAGAAACAGGACACAGCTCGTTTAATATTAAATGAAGATATTTGTCCTGAGTAGCGAATGATCACAATATTGTGAACAAAATTCTTATGCTTATCTACAAACCACAGCAGAAGAGAAGGCTTCTCCTCTAATATACTAGCTAATGTATGTTTCAGACCTCAGCTAATAGTGGGGCTGCTAGCACCGTCTCCACAACTATTCAAGTCTCATCTTCTGTGCTGAGATTACCAATGAGGGTGCCCATTATCACTGACTCTAATGGCATTTTCTGTGGTGTAGACATTTGTCAGACAGGTATCACAATGAGACAAGCCTGTTAATTTATAAACAGAAATTTAGTGTCTTTTTCTCCCTCTCCTTATGAATCTGCTACAGATGACTGGGGGATTAAGAGAGTTTGAGTTTTGAGTCTTTAAATTCATCTGCAGTGAAACTAAAGAAAATTTTTTAAAAGATCTCCAGACCTGGAACTGTCCAGACACATCCAGAAAGCTCCTGCCTATTACTGCTTGTGTCATACAGTGTTACAGCAGCCGCTTAGAACATGTTATTTATTTGTTTTGTTAGTAACAAAAATCTGTTTTTCAAGAATGACTGCCAGATAGGGTTGACACTTCACTGACTCCAGCAGTGTCACAAAAGTCATCATTTGATGGAACCACTGTGCAAGTAACAGAATTATGTCACTCAAAAAAAACGCTTTGTGAACAGTGTGATCTTTCAAGCAGCACATCCTAATAATTAATCACCACTAGTATTACTAAGATGTTTTGAGCCTCATTTGCTGCAGTATCTGCATTCTTTAACTTATGACCCCCTCTCAAATTTCCTCAATTCTATATGATTTAAGTTCTCAGTTATAGTTTTTTTCATTTACTTCTACATTCGTATTTCATTGACAATTCAGACTTGACTCATGATTCTGAAAAAAAAGAATCTAAATAATTTTAGCTAATTTTTCCTGCTGCCTTAGGGAGAAATAAATCTCCTAGAAAGAAAAGAAGGCATTAGCAAGCAATGTTTTAAATCCTGATTTATAATGGAAGCATTCACTTTCTTACAGATGACATATGAAAAAAAGATTACAAGAATTCTTGTCTAGTTGTCAAGCTGTTTCAGACTCACATTTACAATTTTTGCAGCTTGTGATCTAGCTTGAGTACCAGACATGTGGAATCAAGGTCCGAAGGCCAGTCAAGGTTATTTTAAAACATTGTGGTATGTGGACACAAAAATCCCACCTTACTTTTACCAGACAAAATAAAAAATATTTCTAATTTTGCCTAGCTAAAGTGTTGGGCTTTTTTTTCAGTGCAGCACAGGGAAGATGGAGGAGGGCTTACAGACTGTGACAGGTTATTTGTATAATAAAACCACAGTAAACATTAATTTTGACTTCTAAAAACCTATTACGATATTCTTTATGCAGTTGTATTTCAATATTATTTAACATTTGTGCATGAGAGGTGCAAGTATTTCTCAAATGTCATATAGGTAGCCAACATAACCTTAGGAAGGGAGAAAAATAGGTTCATATATTTGACAGTAGTGTTTGTTTTGATATAATGCCATTTCTAGATTAAAAGTAACTAAGCAAGTAAACAAAAATAATGCAGTACATTACATAGTAATGGTTTCAAAGGCAATTTGAAGCCTCTCACTTGTTATGTTACTTAGAATGAGGACAATGATTATAAAGCCTTTTAAACAGGAAAAGGCTGCGTAATGTCATTGAAATATTTCGTTATGACAGGTAAAGGCAAAGCTGACAGGTGAAGGCAAAGGTCTTCAATGGATTTCATATAAATTCTAAAATGACTGTGCAAAATTACCCTTTGGATGCAGTGGTGGTGGGGTCATTATTTATTAAATAAGTAAATGATGCACAGCTCTGCTTTTAGCGGATGTTTTCATTGGATCAATCTATACAAACCTTGGGCAGTAAACTTGCATGGAAGCATCATTTCAGTGAGATTCAGGTGGGGTACATTCTTCACCAGCTGAATGCAGAAATATGTAATGTAAAAAATTAACTCAATATTCATCACCTTTGAACTTCTCCCAGACTCTAACTACTCATAATTTCAACTGAGCAAATCTTGTAAAATACATGCCTGTTGTTACATAATAAATTGAAAGCCTTACCTAAACTATTTTAAACAGAAATTAGAATCAAAATTCAGTATATCTCTGATAACCATAACAATATCTCAATATACAACNCTCCCAGAATCTAACTACTCATAATTTCAACTGAGCAAATCTTGTAAAATACATGCCTGTTGTTACATAATAAATTGAAAGCCTTACCTAAACTATTTTAAACAGAAATTAGAATCAAAATTCAGTATATCTCTGATAACCATAACAATATCTCAATATACAACCTTAAAAAATAAAATCCATTCAATAGCTTAAAGAATGCCAAACAGTCTTCACTGTAGCTGTAGCAGTATTTCACCCTTCCCAAGTATTCACATCTTCAATTACTTTTCACAGCAGTTTGTCCTCCTGTTTTTCTCTCTCTCTCTCTGCTATTTCTTTTATAAAATAGTTGCACAGAATAAAATCTAAGCATATTCATTCCACTTATATTGTTTTCTTTAATGGAATGTCAACAACTATTGTAATTCGGAACAGCTCCATTGTACCATGGACTGTTGAAACCTACAATGAGTTTTAGAAGCTGTGATTACAGCAGCCATTCGCACTGGCAGATACAACTGCTTTCACTTAAAATATATACCTGCCTTCTGACTAGCTCACCAGAGTCTTCAGTTGTCAATACTACCCTGTGAAAAATAGTACAGATTCCTACAGTAGGGAAAATAAACCCCCCACATTTACAGTAGGCTTTCTTTAATAAAAAATCACTGTCTTGTCTGTGTGTGGTTTTCTCATCTCTGCTAGTAGAAGCTTCTTATTCCTTCCATGTTTGCAAATTCATTTTCTCCCATATCCACAGAATCTTTCAGGGTTTATTGTTAAGGTCTTCCCAAGCTCCTGTTGCATGATAGAAGGAAGGATATATTTGTCTTAAGCAAATACTCTGTTTATCCACTCTTGTACTACTGTCTTTGTTTAAATTCACAGCAACCCTTTCCCCTGCCCTCAGCAAAACTAACATCTTATTTAGGAAAAAGAGTTTTTGCTTCACTATAGGCATGAACATCCCCCCCCCCCTTATCTCCCAGAAGAGATTTCTAAAAATACATTCTAAGCAAGATTTTAAAATTATCTTTCTCTGTTAAAAGTGTCTTTTCCTTCCAGAGAAGAAGGTCCTATGTATTTCTTCAAAGATGTTACTCAAAATTTGGTAAACGTTAAATACAGCTAAATACTGTTAACATGTTGGGTTTTTTCTACCCAGAAAACCAAACACACAAGCAACTTATTCGCCTCGCCTTGCCTCGCCTCACCTCCCCTCTCCTCTCCTCCCAGATAAAGAAGCTGGCAAAAATTTCTAGACAAGGAAAAGAGAATTTTTTTGAACTGGGAATGTTTTCTATTGACTGATAATCACTGAGCTCCATTACGATTTAGTGACTGAGTGTGTGCGTGTTTAATTATAAATAATTAAATATTTTTAATTAAAAGTACAACAGATAAAATGAATTTTAAAAGTTGTGTGACTATGATTTATATTTGAATAATGAAGAAACCATCAAATCTCTCTTAGCTGTAGATGAATGCACTTTTCAGCCTCTTTCAGATCATAACATAACAGCCCACCACTGCAGTGCGAATATTTTTGGTTTTTTTTCTCAAGATCCTATACAGACTACAGTACAGCAGAAAAATGTAAATAGTCTCAAGGCAAATCCACTTCAATATTTTGATTCTATGGCAGACCTATTCCAGCACTAGCCTAGCTTCTTTTTTAATGGCTGAAATTGCAGAAAACAACTTTTGTCTATCCTAAGATTCCAATAATGCTGAAAGGCCTCTAACAAAATAAATACCCTTTTGTCATGCAAGGTGAAGAAACAATCTGTATCTTGAAAATTTAACAATATTTCTCTTAATCTAACTAGATGTTATCAACTGCCGTAAAGAAACAAGAATTAAGACTCCCTCCAATTCAGTTCTTGAGCCAGAACTGCACTTCGTACTCTACTCATTTCATTTACACTTCCATAATGTACATGAGTAGGAATTTTAAGGACCTTCTACATATGTAGCTTTTCATTCTGTAACAATTTACTTATTAAAAAGTCTCCTTTCTGCTCACAAAATCCTTTTAAAACCCCAAGAGTAGGTACATAATTTTGCTATTGACTCAGTATAGTATTTTTAATCAAGTTAATGCAAGTTTTCTGTCCTTTGATACTACGAGGCACTCTGTTTAATATGGAAACTAGGTCAGCTGGCATGTCTTTTTAGAAGTTACTTTACCATAATTTGAAAAATGGAAAGAAAATATTCNAACCCCAAGAGTAGATACATAATTTTGCTATTGACTCAGTATAGTATTTTTAATCAAGTTAATGCAAGTTTTCTGTCCTTTGATACTACGAGGCACTCTGTTTAATATGGAAACTAGGTCAGCTGGCATGTCTTTTTAGAAGTTACTTTACCATAATTTGAAAAATGGAAAGAAA
The DNA here is from genome assembly GCA_013398225.1 of Steatornis caripensis. Classification (NCBI taxonomy): domain Eukaryota; kingdom Metazoa; phylum Chordata; class Aves; order Caprimulgiformes; family Steatornithidae; genus Steatornis; species Steatornis caripensis. The sequence continues at coordinate 14,836 of VZSC01002814.1, forward strand.
ATATTCAAGTCATTGAAGTCTTTTAATTTGGCCTGTAAGGCCTAGAAGTGTCATTTATATTCTTCGGGTTTGTTTTGTCTTTGCTGAATTAAGTAATATTTTTCAAAAGTGCTGTTTTAAAAAGACAGGTCAGAAAAAAACACGTAACACTGACAACTGAAAGAAATTACCACGTTTCTTATGGAATTATTAAGTAATAACAGGAGCTTGAACTTGTATTTAAAGATAATGTGTTCTTCCAACTTACATAAACTACCATATAAAGTTAGACATTTGCAGTGCTTTATGCTTTCTGTCCACCCCACAGCAGGCATATATACCTGTATATCTTTATGAGTGGAGTTTATAAATTATGTTCCCTCAGCTTTCTGCGCATATCAAATCCACTACGACAGGTCATGAGAATGTTTATGAACCACATAGACAAGAAGATAAACAGTGCAGAATTTAGCTTTTGAAACTATGAGATGTAATCTGCCAACTAGCATTTATGGTATATTAGAATAAGGCATTACAGAGCACGTGCAAAAATATTTTGAAATGTCCTTGACTTTTCATAAGCCAGAACAGGTCTTTCAAATATTTTTCTTTGTCAATCTTTTGAGCCTATCTTTGTCAAAAGAGTAGCTGCATAGCACTATTTCCTATTAAGTGCACAGCTTTTTATTTCTCCACAAGACCAGGGAAAAATAAATGCTTTTCCTGTTACGATCATATAATTTCCCGTAAATGTGACATTATACATATTTTGCAAGTGTCTTCTTTTCTTTAATCTCTGTTCCTGCCCTTCCATTCATCCTAAGAAACTCTCATTCCTCAAATGTGACCAAAAAGTCTAAATGTTGCTAGCTGTACAAAAATGCCAAACAGTTCACCTAGCCTTATTTTTCTTTTTTCCTGAAGGTGTCGGAGTAGCTCCTCAGAAAACTGAATTTGCTCAAAAAAATCTAGATTTTTCTTTTATTTTAAAAAACAGATGCAACCCACACAAAGGAATGAGCCTATTTCTATTTAAATTAGCTTATCACAATGCATTTTTTGCCCTTTGCCAAGTTATTCATAAGTGACTTTTTGAGTTCTGAATGCTAGCTCAAAAATTCTGAAAAACTAATGGAATTGTTTTGAAGGAACAAAACACCTGAAAAATCAAAGCAGGATTTCAGCAACGCTCTGCTGTTTCATGGGGGATGACTGCTCAGCCAGAGTGTGTGACTCCTCTTGTTTCTTGGATGAGGGTACGTGGTCCCTTCAACCCTGCAGAAGCAGTGGTCCCTGCAGCCTTCATCCACAACAGGTTATTTTTGCACTGCCTTCCTACTGAGCCTTGTCTTACCTGCTGCTGAGGTCAGGAATTTCACACGGGGGGATGCACAGACGTCTGGATTGCAGCAGGACAGGAACAACGGTGGCAGGATTTATGGGGAGGCAGGGTGGCCCTTTCGAAGGCCCCACTGCTGCTGCTGCTGCTGCAGCACATCTTGGAAGCAGAGCCAAGACCCAAAGTGCATTGCTGGTCTGTGCCTTCAAAGGGCACGTTTGGCAAAGTGAGAGAGGCCTGTGTTGGTCACTGAAACCACAAACTGTCAGATTCAGAGGAGGTGGTATGTTAGGAGAGGTCCAGCATGGGATGCTGTAAGGCAGCTGCTGCTTCAGCTCTAGTGCCAGGCACAAAGCTAGAGGAAGCAGGAGGTGTTCACAGCGAGTAATGCTTGCCTGCTGTGCTATGCGTGGAAGAGCTGTATGACAACATTCCTGGCAGAGCTGTATGACAACAAAACAAAAATCACATCTCTCCTCTGGTTCTTTACCCACCTGGGTATTAATGTCAGTTGTTATTGATGTTAGAAATGCCCTGTCAGAAGACACAGGTAAGAAGTGAAAAGAGATAGCAGTTTAAAATAAATTTACCATCTCTATACTGAAATATCATAACTCATCTACTTATTAATGAAACATTTATTCTCTTTACTGCAGCTCCCTAACCAAAACCTTTGTTTTCAGAGAAGACTCAATTTTCTTTATGTTTAGTTTGAGTTGTATCCAGAACAGTGAAATATAAAAGGAAAGATTTCAGTTGCCTTGTAACGACAATCATCACTTTCAAAGAAAGCACGGAATGGAAAAGGGTACACTCTGTGTTACATGTGAAGCAGATTTTATCCTAGCTGCCAAAATGAATCAAAACAGTAATATTTTAATAAAAACTCCTATACTTACTTTGCACGACACAGCTAGCTTAAAGAAATACATGCTGTGATTCAATCCTAAGAAAACCTAAATACCATGAAAAACAATAATAGCACTGGTTTTGTAGACATGATGGCTTACACAAAACAAGGTAGCAGCAATATATTTTATTAGGCCAGCTGGTATATTAAGCCCCTGAGATCCAAAGAGAGCCTGGTACACTCAAAAGCTTGCTTATTTTTTTCAGCCGCACGTCTCAGTCTGAAAAACAAATAGCATTTCTACTACAGATTTGTTCTTCTCTGCCTCAAAAAGCTGTCATTAATTATTGGACTTGTTTTATAACAACAAAGTATTACATAGACCCAGCTTGTGATTTCCAAAGATTATAACCATAACAACTGTGAAATCTTAAAGTAGGATTCATATAATTAGAAGCCTGTATTATAAATGAACATTTTGGTTTGTCACCTAAAGTTCCTTTGATAGTCAAGAGATGGAAGTGTGACTTTGTATAACACAACTCATCTGATGTTTCACGCATTGGCATTGGGAGGAGACAAGTCATGCTATGGAATTACTATAAAGAGCAACTAGCTTATATGCAGATGGGTGTAAGTATTAAAGTTAGGTGAGAGGAATCCTACCTCTAGAGAAAAAACACACAACAGATCATATACTCACCATAAATGAACCTCCCACAACTTGAGTAGAATTATGTCGTGGGACTGTTGACTCCATAAAAGGCTTATTAAGGACTGAAAATGTTTCTTGTAATTTCCTGTGTCTGGAGAAACATCATCACCTTGTTTAACATAGGAAGGGTGCAGTGAGGAGAGACAGCATTATTTAGAAAGGGAGAAAACTCACAGGCATCTTTGTATTCCTGTTACTCCCTCTCCACTTTGTTTAAAGAATATGGAGGAAATTCACTGATTTATATCACTCCTTTATCCCGTTTCTATGAAGTTATATATCATATTTTAAAATTAATGCAGTTTTGAATGTGAACATAAAACTGCAAAGTGAAAACAAAAACTGTATTAAATGAAAAATGCCATTGCTGGTTCCAATTTCTCATATTCAAACAATTACCGTGTGTTATAAACTTCCCACGGAAAAAAACAAGCTGGTGAAATTGTTTTCCTATATTAAGCTCTCACACAGTTAAGTAAAACATCAGAAACTAAATTCTGATATAATTTTGATTTATTCATTCCTATTCCTTTTCACATATCTTTCATTTTTAAAATTTTCATCTGAAGTACCCTAGAAGAGAAAATTTCTTCTCCTACCATTCTGCGATTTTGTGATTCTGTGACTGCTTTATTTTAGCTTTGTAATTTTTCCAGTAGGCCAGTAGGTGTTTTATCCACACTGATTCCAGTAAGAATAGGATCAAACTATTCACCAAGTGATCAAATTAAGAATAACTACAGTTTCAGTCAGACTCAAATCTAAAACCTGTATTTTAGAGTCTTGTACAAATAGATGGACAGGTCTACCCTTTTATTATGGTAAAACAGATTTAATCTACTGTTCATTCTACCTTGGATGGCCACTATGCAGCTATCACGACCTTTTTCCTGTTACTAAAACATGATGAAGGTATTTTAAAATTTGTTTTTAAAATGTAATTGATTAACTAATTGAAAGAAACTGCATGAGAGAATAACCAATAAAACATCAAAGTGATTCAGAGGGTTGGTTTTATTGAGAAATCTCATTTCGCTTTTTAAAACAAATTTGAGTTCTGATCTTTCTTAACAAAAAGGCCAAAAGATTAAATATTGGCTATGTTAAGTCAGTGGATAAACTGCCTCTGATCTCAAAGAAACCAAGATTTCAGTCATGATTCACACTTGTAAAAGAATTCCATGTAAAATTTGTTTCTTAAATTTAATGTGCACTGTTTCTCCATTGTTTATATACTATGACATTTTAGATGGTTAATTAATACTGTGAGGCAATAACATGAAAAAAATTCTCATCATGTCTTTTTTGGGGGGATAGTGAAGGGCAGAGGACAGTACTTCTGAGGTCATCTCAAGAAATGAATAGTCTTTAAGATAAGTGTATTTTTGATGTAGTGGAATATATCTCAGATACTTTCTACATGATTTTGAGGCTACTATGCTCTTAACACTGTACCCAAGTAGGTAATGCTGCAGTAAAAACGAAATGTCTATCTTCCTCTTTAAACAAAGTTTTCCAGTCTGTCTTAACAATTGCAATGATTTCAGATACATGTATTATCTGGAATTTCTTACTGAACATATGTACTACCAATATCATTTCACTTAGTAACTCTGAGTTAAGAATTTGGCTAAGCCAATTGAAAGATATTGAAAGATATGGAAAATTGCCCTGCATTTTAAAGCTAATTATTCAGTTAATGTAATTGTGTGCAGAATGTTTTTAAGGATATATACAGATTGTTTTTAAGGATGGAAGAAACACAAGGTCTATATGCTATCACACTTGTACATTTTATACTCTCATTTATCAAAATACTATCCTGGAAGACTCCACTGTACACTTAAATTATCTAAAGCTTTCAAAGAAAAGCTAGGGAAATGATAAATGGTCGATTAGGACAATATTGTTGGATTTAACATACTCTAGGGGAATGTAAAAGTAAAATGAAGTCTTCTGATTCCATAGCAATAATGCAAAGCATTAACATTTAATGTCATTTAACTACATTTTAAAAGGTTTTCTAATAAGCATCTTGGGTGCCTTAAGAACAGATTTATTTAATTTTTGTAACAAATTATTGAACTAAGGGTTTATAAGTCTTTTGTGTCTTTAGTAGTCACTAACACTTACAGTTTTGTGATAAACATTTTTGTCTGCAGTTTCCGTCTCTCTGTAGAATTTAGCTAATCTTAACAACTCCACCACACTAAACTGAAACAATGAGAAGCAGCACCATGGTAACAACATCTATTCAAAATGTTTATATTTCAGTGTTCTCATAAGACTCATGAAGAAAGAGAAACTAACTCACACAAACTTCAATCACACCAAGAAATGGCATTTCCCTAATTTTTTCTCAATTGATGTAAAAACCAAATTTGTTTGGTCATTATTTTTTTACATTAGTTTTTAGCCTTACACACAAAACCACAACTGAAAAAAAAATCTGCAGCAAAAAAAAGGTCTAACACAAGTTCAAAAAGTCATCAAGTTCCTAATAACAACACTATGAATAGAAATAAGCAAAAATGTCATAATTTTAATGAGTATACGCAGCAATACACTGTACTTGTTGCATAATATCTAATTTAAGTGGAATAAGAAGATTCCTTCTACTATTAATGACATGTTAAAACGTTCACTTATCTTTCACTGACACCATATTGTTAACCGGAGAACAGAACTCCAACAGAAGTCATAACTGCACCATCAATTACATTGTTTCATAGCATCTGCTGAATTAACTATCACAAGTTGTACATATTTGTTCCATTCATTAACTTTGTATGAGATAAGCAGAGGCATCAACAGACATGACACAGAGTGAAAACGGATTATTAAAATAAGCTTGTAAATACTGAAACTTACTTTAATGTACTAAATACAAGACTTTCTAATATGTCTTCAACTTTTATAACTAATGTTCTATTTTTACATCATTTGCACAAAAAGCCACAAGAGGCTGATCACTTCTTTTCTGAAGTTAGACTACCAGGTAGAGAGGAAGATCTAGGTTATAGCAAGGGAAGAGCAAAATAAGATATGCTTGTATAAAAAGCATTGGTAATATATGAAAAGTCAGCAATAGCGGCCATGTCCTGGAAGAATTTTTGATAAGAAAAACGACAGCAACTAAGACGGGGAGAATGTTATAGAAGGTATATTATGGGTGAATTGGGACTTCATCCAGAATGACAAGCATGTAAACGTATTAACCAAAAGGAACAAGTTATTGATCAGATCTAATTTTAGGCAGATGAAACTCTGCTCCTTCTACAGCCTATAGAGACTGTCTAATAAGGTAAGTTCTGACCACCCAACTCTGTCTACTTCTCTATCTCCAGTGACCACGGATGGCAACAATCTCCAATTATTACAGTTGCCCTGTGTGAACACCCCGATTTGGCATATCACAAATGTAGAAATGTCAGAAGGCCACCAGCAGCAAGATGCGAAATAGAGCTGAGAGTGTGTCTCACTTTAACTTATGCATCCGTTCTTTCACTAAGTTCACACAGTTGCTGAAGCTGGCTTTCTAATTCATAATTTAAACCTATAACATGACATAATTTGCACCTACTTTGAAATAAAATACATAAAGCTTTGCTCATTACAGTCTTCACATAAGGCTAGTTTTGAGTAACACATAAAACCCATTTACAATGAATATGTTAAACAAACATTTATAGAAAATGTTTTAATCAAATCTCTACATAACATTCTGATTATTATTACTTACAAGCACACAGGAGATTAATTTAGACCCTTGTTATCAGCCACACAAAAATGATTGGACTATAAAAGAAAACAGCCAATTTCTAATTAAAAATCCATCCAACTCACTCTTCAGCCATGAATTTGTTAAACCTACACAGGATTTTATGTATTATAAAAATGCTAGGTTGGTATTTTCAACATGTTGCTTTCATAACGAGTCTATTGTTTGCTTTATATTTTATTAGCCTTTGCACAGAATAAAAGTAAATAGAACTTCTATCTGAATATGTTCTGGAGTTGAATTAAATTCACGACAAACAAAAGGAATGAGCATCAGATTTGATAATTATTAGGATCAACTGAAGCAAGGAGGGGCTGGATGCATTCAAAATGGTTCATCTCTTGTCATTAACTGCAGAAACCATGCAGAGTCTGTTCTCAAGCTCTAAATGCTTGGAAAAAACCCTGTCTTTGTTCTTTAACACTTTTCTCACTTTACACTTACTAAAAATAAAGAGATACATGCTTATTGCAGCACCTTTCTGCATTCCAGTGTATTGAGGGAGAAAGAGCAGCAGAACTGTCTGATGCAGTTAGAATACAGCCCACTTAAAGCAGGCTAAAATCTTCAGTGTTGTGCCCCCCCCACCCCCACCCCAAATATGGTGACTGGCCATATATATAAGATCCAAATGTAGTGAGCTGTAAGGCTAGGTATACTATTTAATTGCAATTATTTCTTCATACTATATATTCTTACAGTAGACTTTTCAGTACTAAAAATACATACGTACACACAGTCATTTAAGACTTTCTACTGTGCTAATGAAGACTAATTCTGTCAGAAAGGAAAAGAGACAAAGCTTACTCACGAAATCTCAATCTTTAAACAACACTAACAGAGTGAACTACTGTATAACTGTGAAACAGACAAATTACACTCCTTTTTTACCTGAAATTCTAAACATGAAAAAAGTCATGGGTGGCAGATGGAAAAGAGTAAATGGCACTTTCAAGATTCTTGCAGGAATATTATAAACAGAGCAGACTAAATTTAAATAATAAAATGACATGTATGAGTTTGCACTAAATTTAGTAGTGCTAAAGATTCATCGTGAACACACTTGAATCTCTAAATCTAAAATTGTGCTCATTCCAGCAAGACTTGTTTTCAAGGGAACTAATCAACAAACTAAGACGATAAAGAGTATCTTTGAGGAACGGCTTCAGGAGTAAGAACATAGTGAGTAGCTCCAATTCCATCTGTGAGGTATAAGGGCCTCTCACTTTTAAAAGAATGAAAAAAATATTTTAATATTTAAAACTAAAAAAATAATGGAAGAATTGAGTAAGTAATGCTCCAACTGCAAGGCTGATTTGGTTTGTTTACTTTATGATGTTCATCATGGGAAACTAAATATTGCAGTGGGGACACACATGCTCTGTCTTAGACCCAAAGTGGACTTCATTTGACCTGAAAGAAAATGTATGAAAGAGGAAAGAGTTTCTGCTTGCAAATGTCTTGGTAGTATAAGTGACAAAATGAATATTATTAAACCTAATGTCTAATTAAAAGAAATTACTGCTGGAAATTATTTTTGACCCATGTTGTGCACTATAACTAAATTAATACTATGCTGTTAAAATATGACTCTGCCCCAAGCCTGAACATACACTTAACTAAGTATGCTACAGAGAGCAGGTGTGCCTTAATTAAAATTCCACATGTAAAAGAAAAAAAATGTTAATTTGACCAATCTGAAGGTATAAATGTCTACAAATGTTTTTGTACATTGCAGGACTTTTTAGAACATGTAATTACATAACTGGAAACCACGAACCACTAATTATGCTGTTTATGTGAATATTTTCATTACTTATAAGCTAGAATAATCAGTGCATAGTTTGTATTTTGCAAAGGAGATAATTTCTAAGTCATATCTCAGAACAATAAGGAAATTGATTCAAAGCCCTTAGATAAGAATATATTTTCAGTGTGAGATACAGTTCTTACAAACAACATTAAAATCAAAGCAAAAAGAATTATCCTAATAAAAATCTGAAAGATACATCTATATTATAAGAAGAAATCGTATTCTGGAACAGAATTAAAGTATATACTTACTCTTGGTAAGGAATAGATACATAACATTTTAAGATTCTGTGTATTATTTACAAATGTGAATGCAATGTTGCTGCCATTAACAAGATTTTTTTCATAAAAACAAAAATGTGAGCACTAGATATGACTGTTACTTTAATCTTTTTCAAGGCTTAGGGATTTTCAACTGCTATAGTTACATGAGATTGATACATTCTATAAAGTGAGTTTGGCTTTTTTCAAAATATGTGAATTTTCTTTTTTTTTCTTTTTTTTTTCCAACGTTAATCCTAAATCACAATATGAGACATTCTATATCTCACTATGAGGCACATAGATATGTAAGGTGTGAAGCACTGAGGTTATCACAACAAGCATACACAATGTCAATAGTGAAAATAATATGCCTATATAATTATATCCATAGTTTAATACTCTGTAATAGCAACAATGTTTTTCCTATAGGAGACAGCAAGGCTGCCAAAGTGCATTGTGCATAAAAATGAAGGGGATCCTGATCTTCCACAGTTGCCCAGAGAGCAGAGGTGAAGAACGGGGGCTATTGCCATGTCCCACCAGTGTCATAGCTGGCTCACCCTGCCTGCCTTAAGTAATAGGGGAAGTACTACCTGATTTACAATATTGCAGTTGCTTATACATATGGTCCTATTCCTCCAACAAACTATTGTGAAGATGTTCTACCTTCTACTCTAATTCCTAAGTGTTATACTAGAAAAAGAGCTTTTTATGACTGTTTATAAGGTCAAGAAAACTGTTTCTATCCTTTCTTATGCTGTATGAAGACATCCTATCTTTTCTTCTCCAATTATATTTAAGATATTCTTCCTTTTTTATTAGAAGAGCAACCCACTCCTGTCTTAAAAATCACCAGGAACTTCAAGTTACTCTGAATGTCAGTGTACTTTCAACATACTTACAGGATACATTCCCCATATGCAGTTATGTGTGTATGTCACCTCAGTATTAGGTCTGCTCTTCTAATTTAGCTAGATCTATGATATCCGTGACTTTAGAATTGGATAGTCAAACATGTGTGTATTTGAAACAAAGAAGAGATATATTTTTTGCATAAAGTAGCACAAGAAGTCTGTGAGAAAAAGGTTTAGCATCTCTCCTAACCACAAACTCAACAAAGGATCATTCTCAGATCTTAATCGCTTTTTCTTTTGATTTCATTTATACAACATCTAAATTATAATTTTAAAAAAAGACGTTTGCAATAAATAACTTCAAGATGTTTGTACAAACAACTGCCTGGGCCCAAACTTAGTCTCCAATCTGAAGAAAATTTTTCAAAAAAAAATATTCAGTGATAAGCTATCCACTGAAATAATGCTACTTTCCAAAATAATCATTTTTATCTTGCTCATTCCATTCTGAGTTTTGGACAGCCAAAGGAAGAAGAAAATTTTTAGGTGACTGAAGAGTATCCCTATGACTGTGTAACACTACTCTCTGGATATTCTGCTTGTTTCTCCTTGCCTCTGCTACACAGAAGGAAGAACAAGAATGCTGCTTTAACCCTGTTCTACTCTTTGCCTAATACACTGAATCATGTCATGTCAACAACTGGATACCTATGATTTCTTAGCAAAATAATTGACTGTGTGATTTCTTACTAGGCAATGGTAATGATGCACAAAGGCAGATCTTCAGCTTCTATAGAATACTACAAATCTATACATATGTAAAGTCTGGCTCATGGATTTCTTGCAGAAGAGGTGTTTTTCTTTTTTTTCTGTTTCTAGAGGAAAGAGAGTATATTCCAGGAAAGAAATGTAAAAAGACCAAAGTCCAATCTTACTTAAACTCATACATGGAAACAGAGGACACAGACAATGGAAATAAATGACTATGTTTTCTAATGATGGATATGTGATGGTGGGACAACCACCATTACTGCACAAGGTAATGCTAATGAATACAGAGAGTTATTTTCATAAATTTCATTTTGATAAACATGTTACAAGTTGATAAACACATCACAACTTCCCATATGTTCTGGAAAGTCTGAGGCAAACTGGAAATTCTTATTCATATTTTTGAATTCTTTTATTCTAATTAAATTCTTTTATTCTAATTAAAAAGTATGTTTGACAGAGAAATTTCAAACATCTTAGAAAAATTTTTTTCACTCCTTGTGGAGCTGGGACTTATTGATGGAATTTGTTCTTAGCAAAGGTTCACACAAACGTCATCATCTATTGATACTGCTGGGAGACATGTCGGAGACTATACATCAGAAAGATAGCTAATTCCTTTGTTTCAATTAATAGTGTTTTCATTAATACAGAAAAGCAATCAACTATCAATTTTCTACTTTTAATCTGACATTTGCAACATTTATTTCTTAGCTCCTGAGTTAAAGTTTCATTCCTTTTTCAAAACCAACAGTCCCTTCCACCCCTCATTTAGTCTATATATGCCTCAATGTATGTCCAGGGCAACTCAAACTGTTTTTCAGCTCACAGAGAAAACATAAGAAAGGCACCTAAGGCATGAATCTCATCCCATAAAACATTGATAAAAAGCCTTATTAAGACATTAATAGAGATGTAGTATAAAATTAGTAGTACAATGAGTAAATCTGTTTGTTGTATTTGTCACATAATATTGTAAAGATGTTATGAAGACCTACAGAACTAACCAAGCGGTTTACTAATTTGGAGGCTGTCCTTACCTCTGCCAGGGTTTGCAGAGGTGGAAACTGAATAAATTGCTCCATATCCAGTCACTCGTTTTTAGCACATCAAAATCTGCCAAGCCTTTTTATGTCTAGTTAAACATTAAATACTGAACTCCTACCTACACCAAGAGTGATGAATTACATTTTTTAAAATATTACTACAAATAGTAGCATGCATCTGGTTCCAATGCTTTTTTCTTTCTCCTTTCTGTCAGTCTGAGTCTGTTTGAAATACTGCTGCACAGTGGAGCACCAACCATGGGGACAGAAGATATCACCTGAGGACTGAGGGAATATGTACTCTTTGAATCCATATATCATATGTTGCAAAAGATAATTGACAACCTCCTTGTGGTATAAATCAAATTCTTGAAGACTCTATCTCTACTTTCTTTATATGAGAGTCAATCAAACAGAGTATATGGATGTTTACTGTGAGGTTAATCACTAGACAGTAACTGCCTGTCTGTATTAACCAAATAAATCAATTCCATACAAAAGAAAAATTATTAAAAGATGCTGGGTATTGAGCTTAAATAAATACGATTGATTACTTAAATTCTCTCAAAGCAACATAAGCAATATGATTTTCAGACTAATCTACTGGAAGAAAATTACAAACCATCATTCACTACAATTTCTGATAATGTGGAGGGCAAATGGGACACAACAAAATAGAAAACAAACTTTTGTCATAAAAGGAAACTGTTGCACTTCCACTTAATGCACAGAATAAGTGCTGTTACTAGTTGTTGGTGTGCAATATATTTATATATTAGATACTAAAAAGGAACAAGAAAAAGTCACAGAACTCTTTCTTTAAGATTTCTTTCTTGGTTTATTTGCTACTTTGAAGGTGCAAGAACTTACATATGCAAACATCTTGGTCAACCATATGAATCTACTTTACCTCCAGTTTGCCAGGAAAAACCTACTTCTGCCTTCTTTTAGGGAACATACCACGGAACTACACTGCATTACACAGATCATGATGTACTCCTGTCTTCCAAAGTCATTCTATAATTCTAGAGGGTAATCTTCTACCTTTAGCATATATTCAGCTATATTCTTTACAGGTTTGTAAAACAGAGGTTAGAGGTCTAGTGAGGAACTGAAAATTAAATGGACCATTCTCATACTGGTCTGCCACTGTGGACATTACTATTAGGATATGTATTTCGTTTTAATCTATGATGGATTTTACATATTGATATTGTAGATTTAAATGCAGATTATATCAGATGCATCTTCTTCAATTGCTGTTTGCTAAATTATAGAGTTGATGTTACATACTCACTCTGTGGAACTTGATACTTTAAAAGTTTTTGAAGCCAAAAATAAATGGATTAAAAAAATAATCAGACTAATGGAAAATTGGTGAATTGGTAATCATGGCACATGGTGATTGAGATCAGGAAGTTCTTGAACTATAAACTACAGAAAACTGGAAGAGAATACCAGAAGGAGAGTGCTACCATGCTTCAGCCATGTGCTGTTCAAAGAATATCCCTTACATACCTATCACCTAGTTGATAGGTCTACTGGGCTAGAACTACTGTTATTGGGTTGTAGCTACAGCTATTTTATGACCCAAGGCATTTAACCACATAAAAATGTATGATGGACTTAATGATCTTATTTACTGTTAGATGTAGTGCTTGATGAAGCTACCTGTTCCTTGTTCACTTTTCCATTCAAACAAGACCTACCCACAAGCTTTTGCAATAGACAAAAAATCAGACTTGTTCAAAATGTTACACACATTGCCGTGAAGTATTCAGGACAGCTTTGACATATCAGCCATTCACATCTAGGCACACAGAAAAGTTTTGTGCAAAAGCAGTTTACATGGGTATAATGACTCGAATATGCATAGCTCAAATCACAATATTCAATGATTTTTCTAAATGTAAGAGATAGCAAGAACCTGTAATTACCTGTAACTGTTAATTCCGTAGTTCTTCTGACAACAAAGAATCCATATTTTAACTCACAAGTGTAATTTCCAATGTCATCCTCTCTAACTTCCCGAATGACAAGAGTGTCCTTTTTAAACACAATACTTGATCTCCACGTCTTTGACTTGCATTCCTGTTTAAAGATAATATAACACTTCAGCGATTATGTTCTTGCATTTAAATTGGACAATCTGTTGACAATGCTTCTCAAAGGCAAGAAGGCTAGGCAAAAGCTTAGCCTAGTTATGAGCTTTACATACACCAAATATCTAAAAATCCAGTTAAGTATTGATTAAAAAGAAAAAAGACTATAGAATGTTATCAACTGACATAATATTTGCCTTCTGACAAGACAAGAAAAAGAAGAGAATTTGATTCCTTTGGTGGTTTTCTTTTGACATTAGTTTTCTTAGGTACTCCTATTTCATTTATTTATTTGCCATTACAGTTAAATCTGTGATCCATGACTGTTATATTACCAGTAGCTACAGATTACGGGCAAGATTTCTTTTTCATTTATTTTTTAAGAAAATTATAATCTTAAAAAAATAGAGAAACCGGGACGATGAAAATGATGAGGAATTATGTTAAATTATCTCTCTCTCTAAAAACATCTTAGAATCAAAGCTCTTTGAACACTTAGCAAAGGGTGAGTTCTGTATCTACAAAAATGAGTTAGTATTTAAATCTTTACATTATTTTTTATGCTATAATAAAGAAAATCATTTTTGCATGCATGTTTCTTATCTCCCTAAAATTATTAACTTTTTTTCACCTAAACAACCTAGGTAACCTTTGAAATAGTTTTGAATATTTTTAATGTTTCTAGGTTTTCTAATTTTTTTTTAATGCAAACCAGTATATTTATAACCTATCATAAAAAGAGATTTATGCTTTTCATAAGAAATATGTGATGGTGGGACAACCACCATTACTGCACA